>JAPYZL010146363.1:0-26929 GCA_030522825.1 Platygaster orseoliae
AAATGAAGGTCAATTTCAAAATCTATTGTTTAAGTCAAAAAATGTACCGTTTAAGGGGTTATATACACTTGCGCTCGAGAAAAAAGGCATTTTTACGATCTTTTTTTTTGGAAAAACAACACAACTTTTTTAAAAAAACTGAATGTCTATTTATTTATACACTTCGTGAGGTCGTTAAAAAAATTTTTCAAAAGAAAATATTTATATCAGTAGTCACAATAGCTATTATGCCGAAACACAATTTTCCCGACATCGTTTGCGGTTACTACGATTACTCAAGAACCGTTAACTCGATCAGTCTGAATTTTTCCAGACTTACTAACTAACAACAATATTAGCCAGTGCGTGAACCAAGGATTTTGCAGAATTAACTTTTTTCCGAAAATGGTGATCGTTTTTCTAAAAGGTTTGAGTTTTGAACGTCAAAATGTCCGGTTTTTATTGCAGAAAAAAAAAGTTTTGCTCAAAATTAAAAATCCTTCGTTCACGCACAGGCTAATATTGCTGTTAGTAAGCCTGCAAAAATTCAGACTGATCGAGTTAACGTTAGTAAGCCTGCAAAAATTCAGACTGATCGAGTTAACAGTTCTTCGTGTTCACCGCGAATTATGTCGGGAAAATTATATTTTGGCATAATGGCTATACAGATATAATTATTTTCTTTTGAAAAAATTCCTCAACGACCTCATACTGTATAAATAAATAGATATTCAGTTTTTTAAAAAAAGTTGTTGTTTCCCCCCCCCCCCCCCAAAAAAAAAATCGTAAAAATGCCTTTTTTTTCTCGAGCGCAAGTGTATATAACCGCTTAAGCGATTTTCCTCCATTGTTGAACGAAGTCAAGTCTTCACTCTTTCTAACATACTAAAAATTTTTTCGATCGAGGACGTAGTACAAGGTAAGACAAGGGCAATAGACATTTTTGTACTTGAATGCCAGTAATGATAATAAGGGTTCAAACAATTTTGCAAATTTTAATTATTTTACGTGATTTTCAGAATCAAGTATATTTTATATATATATATATACACTTCTTTCAGTACTTGATTATCGTATGTTTTTTCGTAGTAAATATTTCCTTCAAGTTTATAGAATTCGAAGGATTTTATGTTATTTTCTAGGATTTCTCTAAAGATTCCTAGAATTCAATGCTTCAGGGTTCAAAATTTTTTCCCCTGATTTTTGGCATTCCAGTGGATTCTAATTAGTCTCTATAATTCACTGCTGGGTTCAAACAAATTTGCAAATTTTCATTGTATGTGTTATATTCTTAGCCAAACATTTACGATTGGAATGTTATTTGAGCGATTGAGGGAAAATTCTCAATTTCGAGAATTTACATGAAACCATTTGTTTTGTCCTCTAGATTTCATTACGTACATCTTGGACATAATTTGTACGTGTTTCATTAATTATTACGTAATGCGGACGGACTAGGTGCGTCGTTATAAAATTTTGCTATGAATCTTGCAAAGTGATGGAAAAAAAAAAAAGAAAAAAATTACGGAGCATGAAGAAAATGGGAAAAATGCCTGTAAAAATGCCAGTCAAATTGGGCACCCGAAGAAAATGCAAGACGCGCCGACAAAACGCACGACAAAAGGTGGAGGGGTGGGGGGTTGTCGATGGCGACTCATTTTTGCGAGGGGAGGGTGGGCTGCAAAAGAGTTGTTGGATAGTCGTCCCACATGATGAGCAAGTGAGAAAATGAGAATGGGTAGTACTTGCCTGAGGGACTTGACACGAGTCTAGCCTCACTCCTGTAGGCAGTGTGCTTTTTTGTCATGTTCAGTAGAAGTAGTAATAGTAGAAGTAGTGGTAGTGGTAGTAAGCGAATGCTTTTGATCGGCGCGACCCTAAGCTATGAAAACGGGGAGAAAGGGCAATAATATCGTATCAGTCCATTTTCTCATGTACTTTTGTTTCCAGAAAAATTTAACGAGATCAATTTTTTTTCTACGATTATCATTTTTTTTTCCTTCTTTCTTTCTTTCTATCTTTATTTATTTATTTCTTCGGCTTGTTAAATAAAATCAACATAGATTGTTAAAGCAACGTTACCTGGCGGCTTTCGTAAACTGTTTATACAAAAGTGACAAAAGAGTTGCTGACGCGCTGGCATGTGGAAACAACTCGACGTAACACGTCTTTAAAGAAAATGTAAGAAAGGAAAAGTAGTGAAAAATTTTGCATTTCTTTTCCATCTGCCCTGTAAATCCTTGAAAAAAGTGAACAAGAAAATAATAAACATGATTATGAATTATGACAGCATTATTATAATAAATCATGTTGGCTAATTTTTAGTCTGATCGGTAATTGTTATGTTCTTTTTTTTTTCAGCCAACGAATCGAATCTCGCAATTTTCCTGGAAAAAAAAACCCCCGGACTTTTCATATGGACCTGTAAAGCCTGAAAAGCCTGGAAAGAAAACAGCTGCAAAAAATTGACGAGGGTGTGGTGGATTGTCAACTGTTGGATTGGGCGCCGCCGCCACCCGACCTAAAAAAATCATAAAATTTCGTCGGTTGGTCGACCTAAAAAAAAAACTTTTCGCACGTCCGACTTTGCTTTCCTTGCTAAAATGACCTAAATGTGTCTTGTATGTGGGGCAAAAAAGATTGCTCGATTGTTTTAGAAAACTTCCGAGGTCCAGGATGTCTCTAAATATACTGTAATGGAAAAAACGATTGGATTCTTTCTCTGCGACTCTCGGCCGAGCAATTCCACAAGCTGTAACAACGTCTCGTCTATTTTCCCTAAACGGAGGAGCTACTTGCTCTCTTTAAATTGAAAACAAAAACTCCTGATGATGTTCATTAAAATTCACGAAAACGAGTTGAAGTGGTTCAAAAATATTTTTTCATTATTTAAATTTCGAATAATTTACAAATCAACAAACGTGTTTATCACATTTGAAATGATTCAGAGGAAAAATACAGTTGTACTGTTTTATGAAAAATAAATTTAAATACTCCAAATCTTTTAATTGTTCAATACAATAGCATTAAATAAAGCATAAAAACACTAGAAATTCATAAGAAAACCAGAAAATACTACAAAAAAACTTGTTTAATAACATAAAATACAGAAATTCTAGAAATCTATGGAATACTTGAAGCCTGTGCAAATATTTTTTTCTCAAAAACTTTTTTACAAACATATTACAACCTTGAATTCTAGATAAAGCTGTATAGAAATCTATGATATCTTTTTTTTTTAACTTTTAAAACTCTAAAAAGTTCAAAGTTATAATGTTTTTTTAAATAAAATTACTCATCACAATGCTTTTCTTCTCCATAAGGCATAACTTATTTCCATTTACAATTATTTTAACAAGTAACCAGTCAATTCCAAAGTTTTTTTCTTTCCTCTCTTGTAAATTTGATTGATTTTAAAATACAGATCAACGCCCAGTAAAAAAAAAATAAACATGTATTTTTTTAAATCTTTATAATTAAATTATAAACGGATATTACGGTTACAAATTTTTCATTCGGATGATTCACTCAATTCTTGGATCGATGATTCGAAACCTATTTAAAATGTCCCAAAACTCATTTTTCATATACATTTACATGTCCTTTGCTTTTTCCGAAAATCAGCTACAACTTTTCACAAATTTACGATATCACCCACGAGCTATTGACGAGAAGAAAAAAAAAAAGAAAAAAAATCAAGTTGCCCCCACTGATCGTAGGCAAATACTAGGTGATGAAATGAATCTGATTTGACTGAAAATTGACCTAACCAACGCCGAAAGCCGATACGTACCTCGAAACACCTGCGCTGGCCACGTTCCTCACTAAGCTAAATAATACCTATGTTTTGTCATACACACTATACAAAAAAAAAAAGGAAGAAAATTTCCCTCGCTTCAACAAAAGTGGCGAAATATTGTATACTTTTCGACATTTCCATCGAACCAAGGAAAAAATTGTTCAAGGTCCAATTGGTTTCACGAATTCTGTTTCATCGAAACGCGTCGCGCTATGTAGAGGACGAATAATCGAATAAATAATGAAATAAAGAGTAAAATTTCGATGAAAAAGGAAAGGTGTTTTAATTTGATGCCATGAGATTGTGAAGGGAAATGGCGAGTAGCAACGTACCTGTTCCTCGTTCAAGTAGTTGGGCAAACCGCCAATGAAGATCTTGTGCGGTGAATCTGAAACATGATCGTTGGGGTTTTTTGTTTTTTATATTTTTCATTGAAAATTGGGGCGACTGGTGGGATAAAAAAATGAGCAGGGAAGCAGGGAAATGAGAAGAAAAAGTTGCAAGTATGTTGGCTGGAACATACCGGGAACCGTACCTGGGACGTTCATGCTCGGGTTGTCGGTCATGCCGGGCATAGGCTGGTAATCGTGGGGACGACGAATTTTCAGACTCTGGCCCTTGAAGTTGATTCCGTCAAAGGCCATCGCTTGCGTTGTCTCGTCTATTGACCGGAACTGAAATAACCATATCGACGTCGTTAATTATAAATAATATGGTTTTTGAATCGAGAACAAGAAACTCACCTCGAGGAAAGCGAAATTTTTATCGAGGTTAATTTGACATGCGAGGACAGGATTTCCGGCGGCTTGAGCGAGGCCGGATAGGTGCATTTGTTGATTGAAGAATTCCATCATTTCTTCCTCTGTGACGCCGAAGGGAATGTTGCCGACGTAGAGCCTCCTCGCTTGGCGAGTGATGGTGCTTCCGACGACAGGCACCGCTGCCTGCGGCGTGTCCGCCACGATATTCGCCGGGATTTGACCCGCCGCCTGCATCGCTTTGTACTACAGATATTCCAAAATCAATTAGAATTATTCCTTTACTTTTATTTACAACTTTGCACTTGATTTATGCAAAAAAAGAAAGAAAAAGAAAAAAAAAACCTGTAGGGGTGTGATGTGCTCAAAGCCTGGAGGCGGTACATCCCAGTACAAGGAAGGTTTTCTTCTCCTCGAGTTGCGACCTTTTTTGGGGGAACCGCTCCTTTTGCGCTCCCTCCGGTCCTTTGACCTTGTGCGAGAGCGTTGTTTCCTGCGATCTCTGCTACGTGACCTGTGCCGCCGATCGCGTTCACCGCGTTCGTTACGTTCTCCTCGATCTCTTTCCCGCTCCCCGCGGTCTCCCCCTCTCTCGCGATCGCCCCCCCGGCCGTCTTTTTCTCGTTCACGATCTTGCAAAAATTACCAACACCCTCCTCAATACCAAGCCATCGTTGAATTGAAGCAACATTTTCACATCCCCATCAATGGCAAGGGGATAGTCAGCTTGAAATGACCTTTTTTTCAACGGTCATTTTTTGACATTAAAATCTATTACACAAATGTGGATTTATTAACACGTTGCTTTACATATTTTGAAGAGTGAAAAATAATTTTTGTACATTTTTTTCACAACTTCCCCCCGCGGAGATACGCCAATCCGAAGAGGAAAGTGTTTTTTTTTTTTTGGTACCCACGATTCCAGCCGATCCTACTGGGCCGATTGATCTCGAACTTTGCAAAAATTTTTTTCGGATAACCTCTATGGCATGAACTAGAATCATAAATTTTCATTAACAACAAACAACATTTTTAAACAATTTAAGTTACAAAAAAATGTAAAAATCACAAAAAGTTGTGCCATTTATTATTTTATTATTATTTTTAAGAATATTTTTGGATTTTGTGTTTTAGATAAGCCATAATCGAGTTATCGTGGGTACTGAAAAAAAAAAAACACTTTCCTATTCGAACTGGCGTATCTCTGCGGGAAGTTATGAAAAAAATCTACAAAAATGATTTTTTACTCTTAAAAATATGTCAAACAGTGTGTTAATAAATCCACATTTGCGTAATAGATTTTAATGTCAAAAAATGACAGTTGAAAAAAAGGTCATTTAAACCTGACTACCCCCTTAAATACAACATTCCAATCAGCAAATAAAAACATGATCCAAAATTACACTGCAGCACTGTGTACTAGAGTGAAAATCAGTTAGTACACCAGCGCTCGCTAGGTGGCTACACCACATTTTTTTCTCCAATGTGAGTTATTCTAGAAATCTTTTCAATGATGAAAATTCATTAAACATAATCCTTTTATTATCGGCTGTCTGACTAAAAATTCCAAGTTTCTGTATAAATAATTTAATAAATTAATATAACTGTGGCATTTTTCCCTAATCGTATTTGATAAAATTTCAAGTTGAATCAACTTTCATACAAAGTTCATACTATTTTTATGAAGCTTACGACACTTGTATGACAGTGGCTTTGCTAGGGCTTCAAAAAAAAATACAAAATTGCCATTACACAATTTCACGATTTTTAATAATAAAATAGGTCACGGAAAATGACCAACTTTGATTTCATCTAAACAAGTGCTATACGTGTGAGGTTCTTAATAAAAATAATTAAATATTGTTTATAAAATTTTATTCTAGCTTTATAAATGTATTTGTTGTAGAATCAAATATACAAATTATTTGCGAAATTCATAAACTTTTCAAACCTAATTCTTTGGTAGTTTAAATCTGAATTTTCACAAGTATAAAAAAGTCGAAATATATGATAATGTTTCCAAATTTTTTATATATTTATTTAAATTTTGTGTGCATCAATCAGTAGATACAGGGTAAGAATTAGAGATTTTTATTGTAAATAGTTGAAAATGTGGAAATTATTTTTATAATTTTTTCCAGGCACTGTTTCAGTCATGACAGATTGAAATTTCATATAAAACTTGAGTGGGAATTAAATTAATAAAAAATTTCATTTTTTTTTTTTCCAAATAACTGAAATTCCATTTACTTACAGTAGAATTTTTATTTATAAAACAATCTTTTCTACAAATTTCACATAACAAAAGATGCTTCCTTGGGAAAAAAAAAAAAAAAAATAAATTGCTATTGTAATAAAGAATTTTTAATAACAAAATCAGACTTGAAAAAAAAACCAACTTTGATTTAATGTAATACGAATTACAAAAATATTGTCTGTAGAATTTTTCTCCAACTTGATACATGTATTTATTGAAATATAAAGTAAATAAATAGTATATTTCACAACAAGTTGAGTATCGGGAGTTTTACCGTAGACGCCAAGTTGGCGGCGCAGAGCCATATAGGTTAGTACGGAGAATTGTGGGCAAGCCGCGGAGCTCCGTACTAACATAATTTTTCACACTAACCCATATGGTTTTGCATCGCCGACTTGACGTTTATGGTGAATCTGTCGATACTCAACGAGTTGTCAACTATATTTTTCACAACGAGTACATCGAAAAATCGATTTCGGCGTCTGTCAGAGTGGAGTAAATGAAACAACCTGAAATTGCTCAGTTACGCCATCTTTGGCAGACGTCGTAAATCGAGTTTTCGATGTTGGAGTTGTGAAAAAGTATATTAAAATGAAATGAAAAAAGAAAAAGAAAAAATTTGCTTATGCCATCGTTTTCCTTAAATTGGCTCTGAGGTTCTTGAAGGAGATTTTTTACATTAACATGACGCAGGTATAAGCAGTTGAATATCATCACGTAATAAAGCTATTTGTAAAAATTTCGAATAAAATAAAAAAAAAATTTTGTAATAAAAAGATGCTTTTTAAAAAATGCAGGTAGAAAAAAGTGTAGTAATTTCAAGTATTCTGACATAAATAAAAAAATAAAAAATGAACATAATATCTATTTATATCAAAATTTTCCTTCTTCATTGATTTCCTCGTGGAATTGTTTTATAAATATACGTTTGTATGTATACATATATTGTTTAGCATCTGTTGTTTCTCAGTAAAGAATTGGCCAGGAGAAGCGATGAAAAGGGAGAATGCAAAAATTCGGTTCGAGATCCCAGCGACATCATAATCCTTAAAATGTGAGGTTAGGTAAGTCAAACTAAGGCAAACTAGGTAACGTCAAGTAAAACAAAATCAACGGCCTTATTAATGAAACTGAATAAAAATCACAGCTCGATTTGACGAAGAATATGACAAACTAGACGAATGTTGCGAAATGTGTGTGATAAATATGTCAATACGTAAGAAAATGCCATCAAAATCGTGTTTACTCACCTCCGTTGAAGTCTTCCCCCATTTTATCTCAAAGTTTATTTCACAAAAATAAAAGCACGGCGTCGATCTTACTACTGTGGTGGAAACGTGCGATCGATTCAGCGGGGATAATGAGTTCTTCTTAAACTTGTTTTATAAAAAAGTGATGACTTTAGCTGAAAACATCGGGAATGTTAACAACCAGTCAACCTGAGTCAACCCAAGTCAACCACACTGTTATAACAACTGTGCTCAAAATATTACATATAGATACACGTCACAAAAGGTTAGGTTGTCCCGCAGTAGGTGCCACTACAATGGCGGCGGAGAGATTCATCACAAAATTATCACGCAGAATTGTGTGAGCGGCAGCGTGAATTGGTGTGAGTGTTGTTATTATATGATCGTAAAATAGAATTGCGGAAGATAACAAGTGTAGTTTAATTACACGGTATCCACATATGAGCGTATCGCGGGGATACGCAAGTTGTCGAGAATATTCGTTACTGCGTGCATGAGCACGATCGTAGTTTCTTTCAGAAATAAACAGAAAGAAATAAAAAATAAAGAACGTTGTCTCTCCCCCGGCAAGTGTTGTTGTTGTTGTTGTTGTTGTTGTTGTTGTTGTTGATCAGGAGCCTAGGAACTATTACGTTTTTTCGAGAGCAACCTTGGCGTTTCCCTGGTAACCATCGTACGTTTATTTTCATTTTGATTTGAATAACAACATTATTTGAATTATTCTCAACAGCATATATCTCTCGTTTTCATCAAAATATAGGTATGCTTGAAATATACGCTAGTAAATTTTATTATACTAGACCTTTTCGTTTTATTTTTTTAAACTTTTTTTGTTTTTATATTATTCGTTGTATTTAATTTTTTTTTTAATTTTAATTTTTATTATTGACTATTATTCGTTTGATTATATTATTATTATTATTCATTTCAGCAATTATTCATTTCAAAAGTCAGGATTTCTGAGAATACCTATCACAAAAACGCACCGAAAGTAATATTTTAGGATCAAGCAGAATAATATGAAAAATGAATCAATACACCAAAATTGCAAACTGAGTTTTCGAAATAATACATATTAAAATTGTTTTTTGTTTTTACAGTTTTTCAAAAAGAAAATAAAAAACATGCAACAACTCGAAGAAACAACGGATTTCAAAAGTTTGGAAAGCATAAAGGCAGGATTAGTTGACTTCACCGCAGGATCCTTAGGTGACTTGGCTTTTTTGACTTTTTACCAATCAATTGGATTGCTTTACGAATGAATAATTTTTGCAAGAATTGCAAGAGGCACGTGGCAGATAGGGAAAAATTCCATCAGCGTAAAAGCTGGCACAGAGAAAGACCCCCCTTATCATCTATCTTGGCGGCCTATATGGGCCACTGAGCGTGAAAAGTCCAATTCAGCTGATAAGGCGCACAAGTCGCGTTAATCATGACGTGCTTTGCATTTTTGCCATCCTATCAAAGAGAGAACAAAAAAGAAGGAAATTTTTTCAACGTTTCTTGGTGCGCATGATGCAACAACGGTTGTTTGTAAACAATACCTTATTCTTACGAGTTGATTCCTACGAGAGAAAAGCAATTGCAAACTTTGCATTGCGTGTTTGAATAATATGTTGTAATTCATGTTTGAAATAGGAGGAGTAGCGACGGTGATGGTTGGTCAGCCTCTGGACACGGTGAAAGTGAAAATGCAAACATTTCCATCGCTGTACAAAGGAATGGTGGACTGTTTCAGCAGGACTCTGAGGTCCGATGGCTTCAGAAGGGGCTTGTACGCCGGCACCGTTCCAGCGATAGTGTCCAATGTTGCTGAAAACTCGGTGCTGTTTGCGGCTTATGGAAGCTGCCAGAGGGCCATAGCTACGATTGTAGGTGTGCCCAAGGTCGAGCAGCTTGGCACGATGAGCAACGCTTGGGCAGGATTTTTCGCGGCCTTTTTCTCCTCGCTGACTCTCTGCCCGACAGAGTTGATCAAATGTCGCTTGCAGGCCATGAGGGAGATGCAGGAATCAAATGCCCCCGCCGGATCCAAGAAAGTGGTCAGTTTCTTTAGAAAGCAATGCCAAACCGAGACAAACAGCAAACAGCCTCGGAGAAAGCGGTCATTTTCTCAACTTTTTTTCTTTTCTTCTTTTTGTTCCGTTGTTAGAACAAGTCTCAGTCATATTCAATGGAAAATGACTGGAAAAGTTTTGACTATTAATTTTTTTTCTCGGCTCATTTTCGAGTCATGTGTTGAAATTGAGGTCAAAAAGAATCCTTTCAAAGTAAAAAAAAAACTTGCGAATAATGCTTTTATTTCTGGAATACTTGAGAAAAAAACATTCAATTGATTAAAATTGAATCAAGGAACGATGATATACAAATGAAGAACCGTGAAAACTGTGGTTATCAATTTTTTGTTTGTTTTTCTATTCACAGATTTTGATTGGGCCTTGGACTTTGACGAGGCAAATAATTCAGGAGAGTGGTTTTCAAGGCATGTTCAGGGGCCTGAGTTCGACGATAGCCCGAGAAATGCCGGGCTATTTTGCCTTTTTCGGGTCCTACGAACTGGCGAGAAAATTGCTCGCTAAACCAGGACAAAGTGTCAACGACATCGGCTGGCAAAGAACCATGTTGGCGGGCTCTCTGAGCGGTGTCGCTTTGTGGCTAGTCATTTTCCCCGCGGACGTAGTGAAAAGCCGTATACAGGCAAGTTTTTCTACACTTTGATAAATTTCAACGTAATGTTTTTCCAAATATTTGAAAATATAATATGCCTCATTTTTCAGCGATAATTTTTCTTTGTCTCTTTTTGTAAAGGTGAAAAATTTGCAAACGCCGGCTTTGGCGATGATGAAAGAGATTGTGACAAGAGAGGGCGTTGGGGCTTTGTACAATGGACTCAAGCCAACTTTGATTAGGACCATGCCTGCCACTGCAACTCTCTTTTTGATCTACGAATATACGAAAAAATGGATGGGCCAGCTTCTTCATGTTGACAGTACAAGTTAAAAAATGTTGACAATTATTGACATTTTAAACAACTTTGAAAATTATGATACTTGACATTTGCTTCTAGTTTTTAATTTTACAAAACTTGAATTTGGAAAACATAGAAAATTTCAAGAAAATTTCAAAATTACAGAAAATATTAGTGAATTGAATTATTTTTCAACATTTTGGATATCTTTAACGATGTCAGTAATTTTCAACCATTTTTAAATGTTAACAAATGTCTACAAGAATAAAACTTTTTCGATTCCTGTATTATTTTCAAATTTGATCTGTATCTTATTTAGAATTGTTGATTTTATTCTGCTGTTCAAACTTGTTTTTACGCCTGTTTTTTGCACAAGACACCAGTAAAATGTACCACGAACTACAAGTTGTGAAGAGCGTACAAGAGAAACTGAAAATTTGACAGCAACTTACGTCAGAAAATTGAAAAAAATTCCACGTTGCGTATTGTTGCTGTTTGTTTATATTTCCAATTGAAGAAATATTTACGGGTAAAAAGTCGTTTTTATGAAAACATTGCTTTTATTGATCGTTTTTTTCATACTTTGTACAAGAGCTGTAAATAACGAACAAGACTTTGAAATGTTGAATAGAGCCGTTAATTGTTAGTTGATGACTCGATGCTCGGATTGTTGAGCAGCAAATCCTTCAAATACTGGGATTTGCTGCAAGGCAGGTTGGCCCACAGATCAATGGGTATCTGTAAATAAAAATATATTATTTATAACATGGGAAAATGTACGAATTTAATTGAAAACAAGTTTTTCTATCGTTTGATAACAATAATTAAAAAAAAAAAAAAAGTAATTATTTTTCGAAAAATAAATTTAGCGTAGTAGCGCTCACCAAAATGGGAATATAGCCAATTTTGCGAAATTGCCTCATTTTGGCAGTGCAGAAACCGACTGCCATGCACGAGTCACCGATGCACGTGTAACGGTTTCCTACAATGAGGACGAACCATTTTTTCCCGTTTCGGTAATTTTTGGGAATATATTTGATGCCGGTTAGTGGGCCTAAAATGTCCTTGGCCGGCAAAGATTGGTCGTTCTCGTCCAAAGCCAGAATCACGTCGGCATCCAAAAAGTGGGGCAAAACGTGGTCAATGTGAATGGCCGATTCGCCAAAAATTTTCTGCAACAAATCAAATAACCGTTCTCGAAATTCTTCCCCATAATAAATAAAAGGTTACAGTACGAAATGGCTCGTTTTTTAAACAAGCAATAAACTCTTTGCTCTTTTTCATGGGAAAAGTTTTCAAAAAATTATAGGTGACAATATTATGCTCAATTCTCGATAAAACTTGACATTATTCTTTAAAAACCAACTTACCCTGTATTCCAATATAATTTCCATTGACGTTTCGTCCCTGTAACTCAACGACTTTTTTACCCCACTTTCGTTGTTCTCAATTGATATGCGTTTCTTGAAATGCTGCATGAAAAAATAATTTTTCAGTTACTCATCGTACACAACATTTCTAAAACTCTTATCCTATGGAAATTTTAAATTTTCTCAATTCTCATAATTTTGTAAAATTCTCGTTATACTTGGAAAAGGTTTCAAAACATGTAGAAATTCAATTGAAACAATTCTCACGATTCTTGTTTTAAAAATCTAAAAAAAGTACTAATTTCAACGATGCTTGGAAAATTGCCCAAAACATTGAAAATAATGCTTGATGGTATACAATTTTTCCATCTCGTTTCATAATATTCGAAAAAACTCTAATGTGCTGGAACTTTCGAAAAATTCTGCAAGTAATACTAATTCCTCAATGAGAAAAAAATGAAACGTTTCTCTCAACGTACAAAAAAGTTTTAAATGGAGAATGGTGAATAGAGTAGTGAAAAGTTACATTGATCTGCTGATGGAGACATTTTTCATCGAGCCTCGGGCCAGTGTAATCGGGCACTTCGATTTGTATGCTCAGGTCGAGGAAGAAGTACTCCATTTCCATCACGTAATTGTTGGGATAAACGTTCCTCATGTAAGCTGGATCCATGACTTTTTCCAAGAGATCTTTAGGGTAAATGTTGAGCTGAGCCAAGAACATGAGCGAGTACCCCAGCGATGACTTGTGCCTACAAACATTTGTATATTTCTTCACTGAAATGCAAAAGTTTCGTTTATTTTATTTTATTTTTTGTAATCAGATGAATTGATAGTATATTGTATATTTCTTCACTAGCGTGGAAAAATTGGGATTACAACTCGAGTTGCAACTCTCAGATTCGTTGAAAAAAAAAAAAGAAATGTTCCACACTAGTCAAGGACTACATTTTATTCAATCAATTATTAATTCAATATTCATTTCAACAAGAATAAATTAACAACTTGGCCATTTCCAATGCCCTGCTGGGGTTGCGAAGCTCCTCAAGGATTTTATCAATTAGATGTTTGCCGGTGTAGTTAAAAACGCTCAAGGACAGCAACAGACGCTCCACATCTTTCAAACGCACTGTTCCAAGTTCATTCTCAAACCTGAAAAAAAAAGAAATGTACAATTTTTGTTTAAATTGAAATAAAATTGTAAACATGTTGTTGCTCTGGAAAATACTGATTATGCATCAGGTGCTTTTAGAATAAAATTATTCAACTAAATTAACAAGTAGTTTTGTGAAACGATATGCCAGAAATATATCGAATAGCTCAATATTTTCTAATTATTTGAGTCATCGATAATTATTAATACATTTGGAAATGAACAATTTTTGGCCTTTTTTCAAATAAAAACAATCTTCATTATTATATATAACATTAATGTAAAATAAATGGAATTGTAGTAAGTTCATAATTTCGAAACTTGTGTGAAATGAATTACTGAAAAGCATCAACTCGATAATTAATCATCATCTCGCGAAATCAAGATTACAGTTGTAAAATTTTACAACGCCAATGATACTTGTTTGGATGTTGATTATTAATTATAATGAAATAGTAAGAGCTAATTTTATGTTTACCTTTTGATGATGATGTTGAAAGTGTTTTTTTCCAAAACCCTCATACTTGCCATTGCATGTAGTGTGTGCGTGCAACATGTCATATTTGCCGAGGAGAGTATGTTGGAGCAGTTTTTTAAGAAATTGGTAAATTGGACGTGACTTTTGTGGTACCTGAAAGATCTGAAAAAATATTTCCAATTTATTAATCAACGTTGTTCGAGACTACTGATGCAAGTTGAACTTGATCGGATGATTATAATTTTGTTAAGTAGTAACTGTAATTGTTTCGTCGGAAGACGCTGTTAAAACTCACAATATACGACATATTTCATTAGTAGTTTTCGAATAATTCACGCCCAAATATCCGATTATTCGTATATTACAAATACAAGGAATTTTTAATGAATTTTCATATTTTTAATCCAGAATATCGAAAAAAAGTTGGGAAAATTTTAACAATTATCAAACTACAAGTTTTCAGGTTTCAAAAATCTACAACTCTAAAAGCAAAAATGTTGACAATTATTGAAAACTTGTAGATTGTTAAAAATTATGATATTTTTGGAATCCTTATGCAGTTTTTAATTTTTCAAAACTTGTTTTTTTAATAAGTAGAAAATTTAAACGTTACTGAAAATTTTGGAAAATTGTCACGGATTCAATACATTTATCTTTTTGCATATCTTGAATTTCAAATCTTGAATACATGATGAATGTCAGTAATTATTTTCAAGGATTTTAAAATATTTCTAAAGGAATTGAATTTTTGAAAATCCAACAACTTGGAAATTTTTTGGATTTGTTTTACTTTTAAATGTCATGTTTTTCATTTTACTCCGTTGTTGAAGCAGTTGACGGGTCCTCAAGAGCGACTGGTCTCCAATTTTTTACATATTGATTCAATATTTGTGATTTATGATTTATTTTAAATTTTTATTTACAGTAAATAAACGAGTAATCAGTAATAATGAATAAACTATAATTAATAATAAAAAGTAATTAATTAAATTGATTGATAAATCAAGTAATAGATAATAAAGTAAATAAATAAATAATGAAATGGGTGAATTTTTATTTAAATGTGATTTAAAACTCGCATTTTGGTATGAAATTACCGAATGAATTTCATGATGCTAGCAAGCTCGAAGCTACCCAAGCTATCGGCGTTCTCCATTCCTTTTTGGCAAATGGTGTTAAGGAATTCAGGATTTTTCGTTTGAGCGGATTTCTTGTAGAAAGCAAGCCCGATTATAGAAAGCTCCTGGATGTTTAAGTCTTTCAAGTATTTGTTGATGTTGTACTCAACCTCGTGCATGTTGACAAATATTTTCCAGTTGGCGTTGATGAGTGAGATGAAATGAATCAGCTCTGCCAAACTCAACTGATGAAGCTTGCATTTCAGTTTATTCACCAACAACCAATAAGCTGTCGACTTTTTGGCGCGCCCGAGACACGCTATTGCGTGGCAAAATCGCAATTTCTCCCTGTGATTCATCGGGTTGTTTCGGTACCTTTCCAAAAGATTCGCGTCCAATTTCTCCAAAATGCTCGTCAAGACATCCACGTTCCTCCTGCTTCCCCATAATTGCAAATGTGTCATGACACTTTCAGTTTGACTATTGTCCAAGGCATCGATAGACGCTTCCAGAGAATCCAAAACTTTTTTGTAATTCACGTTTGTCAAGTCATCTTTTTTTTCGTACAAGTAAAAAGAGATGGTTGCGAAATTTTTCGTTATTTCTTGGGGCGACATGCGGCCCCAATCAGCTCCAAGCAATTTCTCGGCATTCTCCGAAGACACGCATTGGATTTTTGGTCTTGCAATCACAGTATTGGAATATTCTAAAACAATGAAACACATGTATTATTAGCATTAGGTAAAAAAACTGTTTTCACTCGTGTTGAAAGATTAGTAAAAATTTATTTTGAGGGGGCTTTCACTTGAAATTGTGAAACAATTATAATATTAAAAAAAAAAAGATTAATAAATACTCTGAAATTTTCAGAATTAAATCTCAATTGTATGACTTAAAAAGTGCGGCTAATATTATAATAATGAAATTTAAAATGATTGAAAATTCCTCAACATTCTTCTCTAATTTATCTTTTAAAACATTTCGAAATACTTGAAAAATTTGCCATGTATTACTATTAATGGTTTTTCAAAAATTCCCAGAGATTTTTCACGTTTCTGGCTTATCCCTGGCGGCTGCTAAAAAACCGCAAAAAACTAAAACTCGGTTTTTTGCGGTTTTCTGAAAAAACCAAACTTTAAAACGTCTAAATCTCAGAAAATCAAATTAAACGAGGTCAGTTGAAGCTAGAAATCATTTTATTATGATAAACAGATGCAAAAAAAATTCAAAAATAATTAAAAAAAGCACTATCATTCATAATTAGATATATAATAACAGTGCTTTATTCATTGTTTAAACAAATTTTTTTGCATCTTTGGATTGCAATGGAATGATTTCTAGCTTTACTTGACCTCGGTTGATTTGATTCTCTGAGATTTGGACGTTCTAAAGTTTGGTTTTTTCAAAAAACCGAGCTTTGGTTTTTTGCGGCTTTTTAGCTGCCACCGGGGATTTCAAAGTTTACAATACTTGAATATAACTAGAACATTTTTTCCCATCCTTTTGGTGAGTTTTGTAAATGTTTAAAAATTCTCATATATTATTTTTTAGGAATTATTGAAGGTTGCCAGAATATAAAAATATTCAAGTATTGACTTTTTTTGAAATCATGAGTACCTACTTATATTTGGTGCATAATAAAATGAAGTTTAAGCAGATTTTCAATACTTGCACGCAACTTGGACAAATTTCATCAACTCTAACATTATTGTTAATTGAGACAAAAACAAAAAAAACAAAACAAAACAAAAACAAAAAAATTGAAAGGATGAATGTTTTTTTTATTTTTCAAAAATAGTTAATCTTGGAAATATTTTCCACAATTGCTTTAAATTTTTTGTAGACCTGTAGAATATTTGCCAATATCATAATTTTACGTAAATGAAGCATAATAATTTTAACAATTTTTCGCCAAGTTTATATAATCAATATTTTATATTCAACCCTGGGCAACAATGATAATTGATGAAATATTATATGATTATTTATTGTTGTAATTATTAAATGTAAACCTGGCAATTTTTCCATGGTTCTGAATAGCCATTCAAGTTCTGAAAGCCCTTGTAAATAGTCGTACTCGTAAAGTTTATCATGAGAATCTTTTTCTTGGTCCAAATCATCATCATCTTGTTGTTCTTCATTTCGGCCCGCAACTTGAAAATTTTGTCTTTTGCCGCCTTCAGCGTGGTAGTCATTTTTCACCGCGAGCAACCTCGAAAACCTCGAAAATTGCCCAGAAATTCGACTGCAATAAACTGAGCGTTTCTCGTGGCTTAAATATCTCGGCAATCTTTCGTACTCGAATTTCAAGTTATAGGAAATTTCAAATTTTTTCCGAAAAATCACTTGTCCCGCTCGTTTCAACATTTTCCAATTCAATTCCAGTTCAATAAGTTTTACTATGGCATTTTCAGTATTATTTACATTCGGTGTGTAAAAACCACATGGCATATGGCAATATTTTGTAGTAGCCGCCATCTTGAATCACGTGACCTCGAGGCGGCGGTCATTATTTGAAAATATCATCGTATCGTAAGATACAAAATGAAGAGTTTTGAAATAAAAACTCAACATCCTATTTTACAAGCGCAGACAGTAAGGAATTGCATTACTTGAAAATATCCTAAAATACAAAATGAAAAGTTTAAAAATAAAAACTTTAAATTCTATTTCATAAATGCAGAAAGTAAACCAAAGAAATAGCGTGGTGACTCACATTATTTGAATGTGGGAATATAAAAATGAGAAAAAAAAAAAAAGGAAACAACACTTGAGGGATAATTTTTGAAAGAAATCAAATTTATTTATCAAATAAAAAAGCAATAATGAAACATGTTGCAATTATCCTTATATAGATATGAAACTTAAATAGGATCAACAACAACGGCATTTCTTTTGGCTTCGCTCGATTCTTCTTCCTGCTGTTGCATATCGAGTTGTTGTCCTTGAATTCTGATGTTGTATTTCTCTTTGTACTCGTTTATTTCCGTGCCTTTTTTAGTCACCTGTTCGTTGAGCGATTCTATCAATTTTGTTAGCTGCGAAAAGAAATATTAGACATTATTTCATATATTATAGTACGAAAAAAATTAAAAAAATAATAAATAAATAAATAAATAAATAAATAAATAAATGTTGTTACCTGCACTTTATTGGAGACCAAGTCAGGCATGACTTTTTCAACTGTTCGTTCGCATAAAATACCACCAATCATTCTGTAACACTTTTTTTGGGGCTCGACGTTTTTCAGGGTATCTATGACTATTCTGGAAATAAAAAAATGAAACAAATTATGTCAAGTTCCAGGTATAAAATTCAGTTCAACTTTTCATGGACATTTTCAATTTGTAATTTATTCGTGTGTAGGAAAAACAATGACGTTGTACAGCAAACGGTAAATGCGGTTAGGACATTGCACCAACTTGTGTTCGTTCAATTCGGATTCCATTTCTGATAACTTATTGGCCATCACTCGCTGCTCATTGCGAAGTCCTTGAAAACCAGCGAGAATTTCTTCCTGGGATTTTGCTCCTTTTGAACCCGTTGATTTCTTTTCGCTTGCCATATTTGTCGCTGTTTGTTGCTAATTTTAAGACAATATTTTGATTGATATATATACACCGCGCGCGGATATACCTATACAATATAATATACTTTGGTATACTTCAATATCAAAACACTTTGTACGTCGTTCTTGGAATACAAGATGGCGGCTGTTGTTGTTGCGAATTACACATAGTGTGTTTGTAATTGCGCGAGCGGTGCAGAAAGAAAGAATGATGTCAAAAAAAACAGTTGTGATTTGTTTTGGTGCCAAATTTTGACTCATTTTGATCGCAATTTTCATGACTGGTTCGAAGAATTGGATACCTTGGAGGAGAAGCTGCAATAATTACGGAAGTTGTTTGAACTGAGAGCATCAGTGGCGGCAGGAAAAGTTGTATTATCTATAAATTGAGGGGATCGATCGATAATGCGCTGTTGTTGTCGTTGCCGCGGCTGACGTCGCCGTTTTAAAAAATTGTCATTTTTTGGCCATGTCAACTATGTCGAGCACTAAATTACAGGATGACATGAGCAACATACCATTGGCCGACGACGACCCTCAGGGTAACATCTCCTTTCCAATATCAATTCTCAAGCAATTCACAGCTTCAATTCACAACATTCCAAAGTCGCGAAAGCTTTTTTTATCACAATATTCTCATCTACACTTTTGATGGTTGGTTCAATTTGCAATGTATACAGGGTGTATCAGAAGCTACGGAGGATAATTTGCATGAATTTTCTTCAGGTTATTCTAAGACCACAAGTCCGCTACAACTTTTCGTGAAACTCAAAATTGGCGCTGATATTCGAGTTTGAAATTTAACCAATAAACGCGCTCTCACGAGGAGTGGGGATGAAAACCACAGACCAAACTCTGCCCAAATTTTCTTCATATTTTTCCGAGTCGAAAATTTCTTTGGCATTTTTCGCAAATCTCAAAAGCATTTTAGATATTCGAGTCGAAAGTTTCAACCAATCAGATTTCTCAGATTTCAAACTTGAACATCTTTTTTGATTTTGAGTTTCGTGAAAAGTGGCAAAGGAATTTTCGATTCAGAATAATATGAAGAAAATTTGAGTAAATTTTGATGCGTGGTTTTTATCCCCACTCCTCGTAATAGTGCGTTTATTGGTTAAATTTTAAACTAGAATGAATATCTCCGCTAATTTTGAGTTACGGTAAAAGTTGTAAAGGACTTTTGGTCTAAGAAAAATCCTTTGAAAATTCAGGCAAATTGTCCTATGTAGTCTGTGATACACCCTGTATAATTAATAATGAACATATAATAAATATGTGACCTGATGTGTTGAAACCTAACCTAAGGACCAAAATCTCGATGTTGAGATTTTCGCATATTAAAAATAGAGCACAGTATGCTCTATCGATTGCGACCAATCTCGTTTTTATACGATAAAAATTGAGCTCTGAATAAGGGTTTTTTATAACTTTATTTCCAAGAGACGACCTTCCCCATCGCCTCTCCTCTCTGTGTACAACTCCAAAATTCTCGTCTCTTGTGTGTCCAGACTGTCCCTCGGGGATGGCCCACGATGCTCGATGCATTCGCAGTAGGCCCATCAGTTGACGCATATTTCAATCATTATTACGGTTGAATGAACGTAGAAAAGGAGAGCGCGAGGGATAGATCTTTTATTTGCTTTTAGGCGAGAAACTTTGAACGCGTTTTTCTCGAAAAGGTGTTTTGGTCCATAGGTAGGTTTTGCACAGATCGGGTCACATATGATATAGAAATATATAATAAATAACATAATGTTGCTGCAAGCGATTTTATTCATATGGATCAAATCAAAAATTTGCGCTTGAAAGTACCCTTAATACTCAAATTGGATTTCGTAATTTAATCCAGGTTTCATAATATAAAACTGAGAAATTATCGATGAGATTTTTTTGATTAATTAAACTAAATATATATGTTAGAGGCATTGAAAAATTCAGAATATGAGAAATGTGATGATGATTTTGATTCTTATAAAAACCTTACAAGTTTTTCTCATAAAATTTTATTTCCTGTGGATAAAGTTTTGTAGAAAATTTTTTCGTGAGATTTTTTGCATGAAAATTTTTTTTTCTTTTTTTTGTATAAATTCATATTAAAAACCTTGGAAGAAAAGTTGTTTTCGTGAAATTTAATTTCTTATGGAAAGAGTTTTGTAACAAATTTGTATCATGAGATTTTTCTCATGAAAAATTTTTTCTATATAAATTCTTATAAAAACCTTGGAAGAAAAGTTTTTCTTGTAAAATTTTATTTCTTGTAGAAAAAGTTTTGTAACAAATTTGTTTCATGAGATTTTACTTGTGAAATTTTTTGCTGTATAAATTCTTTTAAAAAAACCTTAGAACAATAGTTTTTCTTATAAAATTTCATTTCCTGTATTACAAGTTTGTATGCCAAAATTTTTTTTCATGAGATTATTATTATGAAAAGTTTTTTTCTGTACAAGTTGTTGTAAAAAAATATGTTTAATATGAAATTTCTGTATTTATTATTTTTTTCATAAAAACTTGTTCTTGAACATTTCAAGTTACTTATTTTTCTCAAAATTGCAAAAAATGCTAAGCTTTTAAATGGCAAAGCAAGCGTGAAAAAGGTTTAGAGTCAAGAAATTGCAAAAAATTTTGTTACGATTGTAAATTGAAATGTGTATTACGATTTTTAGTGATCATACCTGACGAAGATGTCATTGAAAACAACACTACTCACGGATCCAGTAGTTTAGCGCATGGTCGTAGTATGGATTCCATACCATCTACATTCACAAACGGCAGTTGTAGTCCAAGCAGTAAGAAAACACAACAATCCAACAAATGCAAAAATTGACCAATTATATTTTCATTCGATACAATTACAAGTACAAGCGCCTTGTCATCAATTTATCAACAACAGATTCAAATTCGAAAATTTCCATACCCTGCAAAATTGCAATTTCAAAGCTTTTTAAAGTCGTCAGGACTGAATTTGTTCTGAATTATTTTATAAATTATCAAGCCATCTATCTTTTTTCCAAATTGTCAATGACACATATAAAACATATTCAACACTTGTCAGAATTGAATTATTTGATGGAAAATTCATATTCATGCAAACACTGAAAATAGTTTGAAAAGTTGAAGAGTAAAATTGATAATGTATGTTACGTTCAAGGCTTGGATCCCGATGCTGACATTAGCCCGGACGAGCAAGAGGAGAAAGCCAGGCTAATAGCACAAGTTTTAGAGCTGCAAAATACTCTCGATGGTAATTCACATATTATGCTCGCTTTTTTATTTTCCAAAGGTTCACTTTTACAAGAGCACTTTTTCATTCATACTTGAAAAAATCTATTTTTTGATTTTTCCGTTGAACACAACTTGAGATTAAATCTCGTACATAGACTGTTATATAGCCTTTTTTTTTGTTATAATTTACTAATTGTCATTAGTAAAAATGATGGAATCGTGAAGGAACCGAAAATTCTTGTTTCCAAGTATCTTGCGCTGGATAATTAATATATTGTAATAAATGAGCGGATTTATCACTCGGTATTTTTTAATATTTATACATATAACAATTTCACATGTAATGAACGTAAATCATAACAAAATATTAGTCTATTTTCTAGTTTATATAAAAAAAAGTATACACAGCAAACCCAAGATATTGCATAATTTGGCATGGTAGTGTTTTAAAAACATTTAAATAATAAAAATATAAAAGTTGTCAAATGTTTGAGTAATTTTTTCTGCGTTGTTATGAAAAAAGGCGTGAATTGTGTCGTTTTAGATTTGTCGCAGAGAGTAGACAGCGTGAAAGAAGAAAACTTGAAATTGATTAGCGAAAATCAAGTGTTGGGCCAGTATATCGAGAATCTCATGTCGGCTTCGAGCGTCTTTCAGTCAACGAGCCCGAAATCCAAAAAGAAGTGATTTCATCTTGTTTTAGCGCATTTCAAGTTTACGAGATACCTTTTATTATTATTATTATTATTATTATCCATGCCCGTCGTGTTTTTTTCTACTATGAAATAATACCAGCAAGAATCAATCAGCAAGCCTTGCCATCCGAATATTTATAATTCAATTTTTTATACGCTCACAGCATTTACCGCGTCGTCGTCATTGTCGCCATTGTCGAAATTGTGCAAATGAACGTGAATCGTCAGCTGCTAATTCCAAGTGCTTTTTTCAAGCCAATCAGTACGTGCAAAGAAAATCATGTCGAGAGGGAAACGCTTTTTTTGATTTTGCGTGACAAGTTTTTGTTATTTAACAAAGGAATCTCTAGTCAGCTTTACGTTTTGTAAACAACGCGGTATCAAATTGAGTTTTGTCTCGGAAAACAAGTCGTCACTTGAACTCTAGTATTATTTAGCAGTACACCTTTGGGTTGTTTGCCGAGTCTGTTTGGAGCAGAGAGAAAAAAAAAAAAAGAAAACAAGAGTTAACGAATGTAGGCTAGTAAAATATTGTATCAATGGGGAAAATTGATGTAATGCTATCGTTTGGAAAAACAAGAGGACGGGTTTAATGTGCAACAGCATTTTTTGGTGAAAATGCTACGACTTGATTTTCTATCGCATATTATAGGAGAATACGAAAAATGGATATTATGATGATATGCCAATTGCTCCGAGTTGGCGGCACAAGCTGAGAAAGCACAATCTGAGCATGTTTGGTTGTAATAAACATTTTATTCTACTCGATTCGCCAGAGTTGATTTATTATTTCACCTATTATCTTGCCGCCTTGTTTTCGTAATAATAATTCACTCGCTGAAGCGCGTGTGTACTCGAGTTTAAATTAGTTTAGAGAATAAAATTTGAGCTTTATGACCGCGAAGGAAAAAACAACCGCCAACGGAAAGCAAAGCGAAATTGTCCAGTCGCTGCGACACTGCTTCTTGGCGCACGAGAAATCTCGAGAGCTCCTGAATCTCAGTGACCGGTAAAGGGGTGAGTGTTTTCTTAATTAGTCGACCAGAGGTGACTTGAAAATTTGCAAAATAGAGAGGAAGAAAGATACGGGTAATTTTTTTTTTTTTTCGTTTTTGCTCCGAAGCACCAACTCTTAAATCTCAACGGCTGGAATGAAAGAAATGAAACGTGCTTCAGATAAACATAGATTTTTATTTCTCAAGAATATAAAATGTATAATGCGATAACACTTGAACATGCGTATTTCAATGCTCCTCCAACCAACAACCGTAGCGTTTCGGTTGTTTTCTTTCTTTCTTTCTTTCTTTCTTTTTAAAAATTTTTTTCTCGTTTTGGCAACGTCAACTGTTGATTTTCGCCCTTGACTGTACACACAATAAGAGAGGAGCGCGGCTCAAAACGTATAATTAGTAGGCAAATTGTTGTTCAGGTCTCGTGTTGTCTGCTACTGCGTAGAAATGTTTGCGTTGAAACCAATGAAAATGAACACGATAAATACCACGCAATAATATTTTACAAAATTTACAACAACATCCCGTTTGTTTTCTTCTTAGCGACGATATGTATTAACTAATTACACAAGTATGTACATGTAAAAATTACACGTGAAACGCGGCAGCAGAGGACTCGCTTCAGACGCAGCTGAACTTGACCCCTGAAAATGAAAAAGGTGAAAAAAATGAGTATCGAGTTTAGAGAAGAAAAATGAAAAATCAAGGACAATAACCATCGTCACTGGAATAGCAGTTGTGGCAATGGAGCTTGTGGTTTCGGACTCGGACGTCGGTGCCCATCAATCCGTCGCCGAGTTTGACGGCGCACACGCAGCACTTGAAGCATTCCATGTGGTAGAAAAGGCGCAGGCTCTCAATAATCATCGCCGCGCCCCGGCCGAGCTCGTCGTTGCAGTGCGAGCATTTCTTCCTGCCGCTCACGCTCAGCACTTTTTCTTGCTCTCCTCCTCCCCCGTGAGCAGCCGCCTTTTGCTGCTGCATAGCATAATGCGAACAAGACTGCTGCTGCTGCTGCTGCTGCTGTTGCATCGGCTGAGCGTCGGGCCTGCCGAAATCAAGGAATCGAGTAATTTCGAGATGGAAGAAACTCTGATTGAATTGAATGATTGAGTATAATACCTTCGCCTCGGCGGGGAGAGAAGGGACTTGTTGTTGTCCTGCTTGTTGGCCCTGTTCTGGACGCGCTGAGTCAGCGTCTGGATTATCGAGTCGGGCAGAGGCTTGCCGCGGCAGGCTTGAGTAGCGGGCCGGGGCGGGGGAGGGGGCACCGCCGAGGCACTGTGTTGCTGCAGGCTCTTCCTCCTTGGCTCGGGTTCCTGGAAAAGCACGAAAATAACAAAGTTTGTTGGTAATTTTAAGAAGGTGATCATCATTAATTACCAGTAGCCAGTTCTGGTAGTTGTTGCGAGGGGGGGCTTGTTGTTGGCTGCTCATCCTCCTCTGCCACTGGTCCGCCTGGACGATGCGCGGCCGCGGCGCCGCGCTCAGCGCCTGAAGCGTCTGTTTGCTCATCTGCTGCTGCTGCTGCTGCAAAGTCGGAAGCGCCAGGGCCGACGCACTGTGGCGCATCTGCTGCAACATGCCGAGCTTGGGGGGCGTTTGTTGATTGCTGGCACTCCAAGTCGGCAGGGGGGGCGGGGGTCTCCTCCGGATTGGGGGCGGCTGCTCTTGCTGGCACTGCTCGAGATTGGGCATGGAGGCCCTGTAACACAGCGGCGTTTGTAGCTTGTACCTCTGCAGCCATTTATGCTCTTGCTGCTGCTGCGCTGCCAACTCGCCTTCCAGCGGCTGTTGCTGCAGTGGTAGTTGACGGGCTGCTTGCTCCTTGGCCACCTGTTGTTGCTGTTGCTGCTGCTGCTGCTGCTGCTGCTGCTGCTTCTTGATGGCGGCCTTGTTCTCTTGGCTGTCGTTGCGGAGGAGGTTATTTTCCTCCTCCTGGGCGGCACGCTCGCGCTCGAGCTGGAGCTTCTCCTCCTCGAGCTCGCGGAGTTTGTGGGCGAGCTTCTCGCCGATGTCGCTGCTGCCGCCGAGCTGACGAGCGGTCGCGTGGTAGCGCCACTGCTCCTCCCTCTCGAGGACCTCGATGATCTCGCGCTCCTTGCGGGTGATCTCGTCCTCCTCGGAGGAGGTGACGCTCGCGCCGAAGGGCTCGCTGCTCTGCCGGCTGTGCTGCGAGTCGGGGCTCACGGGCTGCTTGGCCCAGTCCTCGATGTGGCCCAGCTCGACCCCCGAGTCCCGCTCGTGGCTCGAGTCGTGCTCGTAATTGCTGTCCGTGTCGTACGAGCGCCGGTTGTTGAGCTGCTCCATCCTCCTCTCCTCCGTCAAAATCGCCACAATGTCTGGCGGTTTCGTCAGGCCCTCGTAATCCACGCTTACCTATTTCATTCGGAAACAATTTTCAAAAAACTACTCATATAGTCTGAAATTACAATTGAAACAAAAATAAAAATGTTCGTGCCCCTTTGATGCCGAGGAAGGTCCTTCGCCTGGTGGAGCTGAGGCGCTTGAGAGAGGGCGACTCGACGACGGGCCGGCGATTACTGTCCTCGTCCTCGTCGCTCTCGGAGGCCGCGGGCGGCGGGGGCGGGGGCTTCTCCTTGGGCGGCTCGCCCAAGCTCGTCGGGCCCCCCAGAGCCAAGGGCATCAGGTGGTCCAAGCCTCCAACCCCCGCTGCTCCCACGATCAATTCCTCCTCGTTCCCCAGCAAGTCCAACGCCGGGATTTTTTCCTCCTCCCTCTTCCATTTCAACTCGTCCTTATTACCCTTTTCCTCCTCCAACGACGAGGCCTTTTTTTCCATCGTCGCTTCCTTTTCCTCTTTAACGTTGCCGCCGCCGCCGCCGACGCCGCCGACGCCCTGCTTTTTCATTCACATTAATCTCTCGCACAAAAACAACCTCATCATGCTCTAAATAATGCCGGGCGGCACCCTCATTATTATTTAGTTCACCTAACGCTAAATTATTTCATTCATATGAAATACACGATGGATTTATTAGCTTCATGATCAGCAAGGCATACGACCAATAACAGGACTGGATTCAGGAATTTGGCGTTCCTAGGCAGTTTCTAAAATTACCGCCCCTTCAATCCAGAAACCCATTCTCTCCGAGGAAGAAAGTACAAGTTGGATGAAATTTATTTCGAGTCTTCCATTTATGAATTTATCAGGTTGTAGGAAAAGTTCGTAGAAAAAAAATTCCAAGTTTCTTTTCTTTTCTAGAATATTCTTGAAACTTGAAAATATGTGATCATGTTCTAGAACATTCTCGGTCCTTTTACACTAGACCTATAAATATGC
>JAPYZL010146373.1:0-12688 GCA_030522825.1 Platygaster orseoliae
TAGAGATGGTTATAAAAATGCATGAGCATGTCTAAACTTTTCTCAATTTTGAATATTTTCAAACATGTTGCTTTTAAAGAAAATAAATAAAATCAACATAAGATTCATTCATGTAAAAAAATGGCAATTCACAATGTTGTTTTTACATACATTTCGTTAAAGAAATAATCCTATACATTGACATTCATTGTACCGAAGTCCGTTCATGCTGGCATGTTCTTATAATGTACATATCCGTTTAATTTTGAGTTTTATTGGCCCTTCATGCATGCATTGATCGTATATTTTTCATTAAACCGTGCTCCAAATGTGTCCATCGAATTACTCAAAGCACATGACGTACATAAGTTCAAAAAGATCAAAAAAACCCAGTGAAACAATGCTGCAGCAATTAAAGGAATACGATCGATGCATGCATGAAGGGCCAACTAAACTCAAAATAAAACCGATATGTACATTTTAAGAACATGCTAGCATGGATGGACTTTAGTACAATGAATGTCAATGTATAGGAATATTTCTTTAATAAAATGTGTGTAAAAAATACATTGTGAATTGCCATTTTTTTACCTGAATGAATCTAATGTTGGTTTTATTAATTTTCTTTAAACGCAAAACTTTTACAAATATTCAAAATTGAGAAAAGTTTAGACATACTCATGCATTTTAATAACCATCTCTATCAGATAAAACACATAGTTTGGATAAAGTGATTTGGCAGATAATGAAACTATTTCAAATAATGCTTTCACGTGGAATTAAAAAAATCAGAATTTATCAAAAACGATATTCAGTTTATTAAGAATGTTTGTGATACATGTCAGTATATAATACTAAACGAAAACACAAATTAAGAATGGAAAAATCGAAGCATTGTTACAATTTTTGGGCTTGAACTCATTTAATTTTTAGTACATTTGAAAGATGATCATGAAATATAATTCCCAAAAAGTTACTTGTGTTTAAAATTTTCTTTTCTAAAATGAACTTTTAACTGATGGCAAAAAAAAGCATAACAATTGAGCCACTTTTAGTGAAATGATGGTATTTTTTGTAAATGAAGCCTAAAATTACTAAATAATTGTAATTATAACTTTAAAAAATCATAATTCCTTAACAACGAATTTTGGCTAATAGGGACTACTACATAATTTTGATTATATATATATAACTATTTAAGAAAAAAAAAACTGATGCAATCCGAAATTTTTAAAGTCAAAAATTTTTCGATTTTTTTTTAAAATCACAATAGAATAAAATTTTTTGAAAAAATATCATGTTTCATATTTTTTTTTTCTTTAAAAGGGACCTTTTAACTAAAAGCAGAAAAAAAATTTCAAAGATCCGTCATTTTTTCGCAAAGTTATCGCACTTAAAAAAAATGAACATGCACCAATAGCGCAAAATCAAGTATTTAGCCAAATTTTCAAAAATTCCCCACGACGAAAGAAC
This sequence comes from Platygaster orseoliae, assembly GCA_030522825.1. NCBI lineage: Eukaryota > Metazoa > Arthropoda > Insecta > Hymenoptera > Platygastridae > Platygaster > Platygaster orseoliae. Next base: position 1,453 of record JAPYZL010146373.1, read on the forward strand.
TCAAAATCAAGCAAAACAAAAAATACGTGTCTAATCGATTTCGATGTAGAAACTAAAAAAAAACAATTCATGCAAAAAAAAATCAGACAAGGCACAAGTATTCTGTGCCGTTACGTAGAACTACGTCAATGAATTTTATATCAAAAACTATTTCTAATTAATCAAATTTAATTAGCTTCAATTAACTTTAAAATATTATTTTAATATTTTCAACTCCTGCTTCAAAAACACAAAATATTAAAAGAAAAAAAATTCTTTAAAAAAAACTAATTTTATTTTACGAAATATTTTTTTTGTAAGTTTTTCATTAATCCGAAGGAAATTCAATTCAACTGAATATGATTTGATATCAATTTTCAAATTCATTTGAGTTTTAAAAAACACTATTCTAAAAAATCAATATATTTCAATTTTCATATAAAATTATCATATCAATTATCATATAAAAGAAGAGTCTTTGTAAGAAGTGTCTTATCGAGAAATGACATATTTATTCATAATTCATGAATTAATTATTTATTATCTTATTTATTTTTTTTGTTTTTAACTATAACAAACAAATTATAGAAAGATTTAAGTAAAATTTATATTTCTCCCGTATTTATTTCAATACAAATAAAGGGACTTATGTCAATTTTCTCATTCCAAGTCACATATGATAACCATAGGTCCCTTTTCTCATTCCAATTCACATATCCTCACCATAGGTCCCTTTTCTCATTCCAAGTCACATATCCTTACCATAGGTCCCTTTTCTCATTCCAAGTAACATATCCTCAACATAGGTCCCTTTTCTCATTCCGAGTCACATATCCTCACCATAGGCCCCTTTTCTCATTCCAAGTCACATATCGTAATCATAGGTCCCTTTTCTCATTCCAAGTCACATATCCTCATCATAGGTCCCTTTTCTCATTCCAAGTCACTTTTTCGTTGTATGTAGCTCCCTTTTTACCCCCCCCCCCCCCCCCCCCCCCCCCCCCCCCCCCCCCCCCGCCCCCCCCCCCCCCCACCCCCCCCCCCCCCCCCCCCCCCCCCCCCCCCCCCCCCCCCCCCCCCCCCCCCCCCCCCCCCCCCCCCCCCCCCCCCCCCCCCCAGAATAGTAATTGGGTAGCTATATTATAGGTGATTGTTCCATAAAGTGATGACAAATAACAGCGTTAACGAAACTTGTATGCTTGGATAAAATACTGAGGACTTTTTTTTACGTTCTCGGATTAGGTATTCATTCCCATTATTGGAGCGGTCGGTTATATTGCCTCAGCGAAAATTCCTTTAGCTCTTGTATTGTATCTTCGGCCTCGGAAATGATTTCCATAGTTTTAGCGCTCTGTAATATTTAGTAACAGATTTTGGTTGTAACTGCGAATCTCTGTAACCTTATGATTGTTTCCTATAGCTTTTGGAAGAATTGCAAAAAACGCTCAATACACCATTTTTCCTACAGCTATGGCACTATTTACTCCGAAGGTATTGAAACCATTGCGAAAAAATTTTCTCAGTATAGAAGCTGCATAAATTTTGTTTTTTTAAGAAATTCAGTAGTTTAAAGTCAAAATCACCCGATTGTAAAACAAAAATACAAGTATGTTTCTTGTTCTTAAACGAAGACCAATAGTTAGGCGTCTCTCCTTTAAAATCTAGTTAATTTCTTGCACGATTTAAGAAAATAAGGCGTAGCTGGCTCCTCTAGTCGTTTTTCTATGATTTTCTCAATTAAAAAGCGGTCATAAAAATACAGAAAAACGTTTCCTGCGGAAATTATGAAAATGTACGAATTTTTATTATGAACACGCATTTTCCTTTGATGTGGCGGTTGAAAGATTGAGGACTCTCTGGAAATTAAAAAATTATCAAAGTAGAAGAAGAAATGATTTTTTTTTTTTTTTAACAAAAATTTGTTAAATTCATAAATACCCAAATTTATGTGTAGAATGAAAATGAAAAAAAAGGATCGATTTCGAGGAATAATCAAAAAGAGCGTATCTTCAACATTTGTATGATACTCTGATATAATGAATTATCATTTAGTATATGCATTTATATACATACTTAATATACATAAAGTTCAAGCGCGTGGAAACTCCTAGTTTATTATAGATGGATTTTATTAAAAAAGTAAAAGAAATCATGACGAAAATTTTTTTTACAGCTTATGTTGGGAAGAGCTACTGGAGCAGCGAACGATAATTCTTTTGGAAAAGACACCTGAAGATATTCAGAAGAATGGATTTACCTTAGGTATTTTTTATTTCCTGACTAATTCGAATGGTGTTTTTCATTTTGAAATGAAAATTCTTTTCGGTTCATTTTCATCCAAAAAAGTAATAATTAAGAAAGGTACAATGTATAAAAATGTATCTTGGTCAGATAAATCTCGCTAGAAAAAAAAAATTTTTCAACGATGTAATTTTAATTTTGTAAAAACAATAGCTCTAGATGTATTTGTGACAATTTTTCGGTTTTGTATCGGTGAAGCTTTGCTTATATTGTTTTTAGGTTTTATTAAGTGTTCACTTATTTGTGAGATTACTACAGCTTTGTACAATACTTGACACATAAATACACAATTCTTATCAAATATTGGCAATTATCAATAACATTGTATCATTTTATGTCACACTACTATGGCTCATCGTTGATAGATTGAATAAAAGTATCATTTACTGTGAATGAGTTTTCTGTTGTTTTTATCCTCTATTCAAAATTGTGTATCATGCTTAATCTTTTTATTATGGTGATGCGATCTATGTTATTGGATTAAGGACTTCTATCCTTTCAGCATTGAGCAAAAATAGTAAGGATATATATAAAAATAAGCTGTTGTGACTGCCATTTGTAATTTCATGTAGTAGCCGGCTGTCACAGGAAATTATGGAATGCATGCTGGAGATTATAAAAGTTATGCAGAAATTAGTCAGCTTTTAAGGGTCTTTGACGATTTGCAATCGGTATACTTGTAGCTTTTTTTTTTTATTTGAAAAAATGTTACCTTCATTTTTCTTCCAAACATATTTGCAAGTTAATGGAAATGTGATCTTGATGTTAACTTCAACCTGAAAACATGAATATTAAAAATCAGAAAAATCTTTGGATGAAACTGAAGTCAAACACTCAGGTTCCAGGAGTGTGAAACGGAGACCATACCGCTGAGCTATTTCATTATGAGGATTTAAAGCAAAAATTTTTTTTCAGTCCAAGCCAAAGGTGCAAGACAAAGTTGTAGAAAATCCCAGGTATTTGGAATAAAGGAAGTGCATGGGTTTCAACCAGTTTCAACCTTTTCAATGGTTTTTGAGGATTAAAAATCTCATATAAACTGGTAATGAATGTATATTTCCTACATAAATCAAACCCTAGTATAATTTTGATGTACATAAACACCTTGAAAATTTTTTAACAATTTAATAATAGATTTATATGATTATATTCATCTCTCTATGTAATAAAAAAACTTTATCTCACTGATTCAATGACTTAACGGTCTAAGTTTTTGTCCCGTGTAGCGTACAATATTTTTTATTCAACGCCGTGTGGAGAAAGCCATTTTTCCACACGCTGAAGCGATGTGAAACTGGATTTCCATACATTGTTGAATAAAGTATAGTCCTTGATTAGTGTGGAACAGTTTTTTTAACTCATCTGATTACAACGCTCACCTTCGGCTCACGTTGCAACTTTCAGATTCGTTAAAAAAAACTTGTCCACTCTATAGTGAAGAAATATATTATTCTTATAAACTCAATTTATATAAATACTTTTTTTTTAGAATCATACAGGGTGTCCCAAATATTCATATACAAAAAAATGCAGATTCCTTGCAAAAATTGAAGATTTTTTTCCTTAGCGAAAATTTGTCATGTTATGAAAAATTCAAAATCAAAAAATATATTCGAGATTGAAACCTAACCAATAAATAAATTATATATATATATATATAATTTATAAAATTTTTAATAAATTTCTTGTAACATATACAATCCTTATAAGAAATTTCTGATTCTCAAAAAATTTTTCCATTTTTTACAAAAATCAAAACCACTGGGGAATTATGCAGCCGCCATATTGGATTTCCTAGCGTTCGTAAAATCTAGTGCCTAGTTTCAAGAGAGACACTCTAACTTAATTTATATTATTTAATAATATATTTTTTATAACTATTTTTATTTTCGATTCTGTAAAATTGTCAAAGGACTCAAAATTCGAAGAGGAATATTTGATTATTTTGTAACAGCGATAATGGTACACACTGTATATCGATAGTTTGACTATCGATGTATCGATGTCTAGTGAACGCTACTAGGCTGTACTTCCGGTTTCCATCTTTTTTCCTACTACCACGCACCACGCCTCTCCACGTTCTTTTCGCATCAAGGCACGTGCAGACTGCACGTCGGAATTCTTTTCAATTTCTTGAAAATCTGTCCACGTTCGAAACTATTTGGTAAATATCTCTAAATCAGTCAAAAATTGATAATTCTTCCGGAATAAACCTTGGATTTCCCATTTCTGCCAATCTTCACGCTCGCAACGATATTCTCTTGACAATTTTGTGTTAATTCGACGTGTATCGTCTGTTCACAGGCATTTTGTCACCGTAACCTAACTTTCGAAAAACTCCTTTATTCCAAAAAGTATCATCAAACAACAAAACCATGTGAGTTTTTTTCCATTTTTTTATCATTCTAAAAATGTAATCGTCCTCGAAAGTTTTATTGCAATTTCTAATCATGGCGGCCATTTTTTTCTCCTCGTGTCTCGCAACAAACGGCTTCGTCATCACTCGAAACGGACGTTTCATGTATTCAGCAACGCGTTTCGTAATTTCCGTCCGAGGGAAAAAACTTGGTCGCGAATATGTTTTTAGCAATGTCTATATTTTTCGTCAACCATTCCACTTGCTTCTGAAAAAATTTTTCTTTTCTAAAATGGCACGACGATGAGTAATGGCTTGTGACTCGTCCGGAGATAATTTTCTCGATATTTCAAACCAGCACGTTTTTGAGTGCGTGTGCGTTTATCATTACGTAAAAGTATTTTTTTCTCGGCTGAAAATATGATGCAAATTTTTAAGTAGCATTGGGGTCGATGTTTTAGACATGAATCTATATCACTGGTTTGTTGGAGTTAAACGAAAACTTGAAATTATGGGAAATCATTGTATACATGAAACGTGACGTTTCGTTTTTTAATTAGTCATAATTTCTTGAGCTTTGTTTTTAGAAAAGCCAAATCCTTAAATTATCATTTTGAAATTTCCCTTCTCTTCAAGGATTCGTCAGCTACCTGGGGTTCTTGGCTTATTACGCCGGTTAGTATGTCTTTTAAACATCGATCGCATTTGGGGTTATGCTTAGAATATTGATTTAATAAGTTGTAATTTTCATTCTAGTCAATTTCATACATAATTTGAGGTTCCTTTGTAAAATAAAATATATAGAATGTATTTATTTTAATTTACCCTTTATATTGGTATTTTATTTGAAATTGCAAAGTTGCTAAAACTATTACAATACTGAAAATTGTTAATTGTCATTATTGTATTTCGAGCAGGAAAATTGTTACAAGATATCACAGGAAATTTAAAAAAAATTATTTATAATTTTATAAGTTACCAAACTGCATAATTTATTTTTTAAATTGTTAAGGTCGGGCCTTAAGCGATGAATTTGTGTGTTAGTGCACACGGATGTAAAGTGAGCGAAAGAGAGAGAAGAAATGACAATATGCCCTTTTTTTTAATATACAGCCCAGAAAAACGTGAACTGACTGCACGTAAAAAATCCCCAATAAATTACGTTCGTGAAATAATAAGAGCCAAACGTTTTTCATTGAATATTTATTACCTAAATAATCGAAAATGTGCAAGAGAGAGTGTACCTTTTGACACCTCGAAAATGGTGCGCATTTTTTGAGCCGAAAAAATCACTTATTCACTCTAGGAAACTTCCAGGTTCAAGAAAAACGTTGCAAAAAGTGTTGCGAAATGAGCTGGAATCGTTTTGATAACGCAGACTATTTTAATTTTGTATAAAAAATAACACAACTTGACAGTCCACCATGTCTTGTTTACAAACTCAGTTGTGAGTTAGTTAACTCATTTACTGGTGAGTACCAGTCAGTGAGTTTGTAAACAAAACATGGAGGACTGTCAAGTTGTGTTATTTTATATGCAAAATTAAAATAGTTTGCGTTATCGAAACGATCCCAGCTCATTTCGCAACATTTTTCTTGAACTTGGAAGTTTCCTGGAGTGAGTAAGTGATTTTTCCGGCTCAAAAAATGCGCACCATTTTCGAGGTATCAAAAGGTACAAGCTCTCTTGCACGCTACAAGATTTTTGATTATTTAGGTAATAAATATTCAATGAAAAACGTTTGGCTCTTATTATTTCACGAATGTAATTTATTGGGGATTTTTTACGTTCAGTCAGTTCACGTTTTTCTGGGCTGTATATTTAAAAAAAGTTCATATTGTCATTTCTTCTCTCTCTCTCTCTCTCTCTCGCTCACTTTGCATCCGTGTGCACAAACACACGAATTCATCACTTAAGGCCCGACCTTAATTCCTTTAAAAATTCTCCAAGGATTTTACTTTTGCTAATTTTTACATACTTTGAAATCAAGAAAGTTGTTTCAGCGTGATTATCGTTAGAAAGTATTTTTTCACTTATCAAAAACTTTATGTTATTAAACATACTTGACAGGTTGTAACTCAAATTTTTTTTATATCAATTTTTCAGGAAAGAAATAATTGACTTCTTGATTCAATAAATAACAGAAAATTCTAATAAATTTTGCTATATACACTATACTTTTTTATCGAATGAAGGCATTCATCCGTTTCATTTTGAACTCCAATACCCATTTTGTTTTTGAGTTTTGTAAAAAAAATTGAGACAATAATTAATATACAGGGTGTATCAAAAAGAAATTCGTTATTGCTTCTTGACTTTTGAGTCGAAAGTTCCTTCACCTTTTTTTACAACATTCAAAATAAAAAAAGATATAAAAATTTGGAATTAAAACAATAAATACATTTTATCAATGAGTAGGGATAAAAACCATGGACCAAAACTTCCCTGAATCATTTTCATATTTTGTTGAGTCGAAAAATACTTTTTGATTGACAAAAAAAATTAAGAAAATTCAGAGAAATTTTGTTCCATGAATTACATTTTCAATCGTTAAGAAGACGCATTTATTGTTTTAATTCAGAAGTTGATTAACTTTTGATTTTTAGTTCTGTAAAAAGTAGTAACGGAATTGTCAACTCGAAATTTAAAAAGCAATAATTAACTTTTTTTAATATGGGTATTTTGGTACACCCTGTATAATAAATAAATATTTTTATATACATATATGGTAAATTATATGACTTATGAAAATTTTTTTGAAGAAATAATTGTGTAAAAGAGAGCAAATTTAAATATGCTAACATGATTATAAAATTATAATTATATCGAAAATATTGACCTTAAATTACAATTACTTTTTTTATTTGTTACATGAGTCAAATATATTCTCAGTATGTATGATTTTCTTTTTGAAAGTACAACATTGAATCAACTTCTAAAGTTTGATCAATTCATCAATTTTATTGGTATCTTTCTATTTATCCATACCCTACTAAGTTGTTCAATGAACAAATGAGAACCTACAAAATTTTATGATAAATAACAATTCATCTTATATATATTTAGTTATTCCAAACTTTATTATGTCTGTTTCTTAGTTGTCTGTAATATCTAGCATTTCAAAGAATTCAGAAAAATTTTCAAAAAATCAAATTTATTGAGAATATCAAAACACAAGATATAAAATTTAGCTACAAATCGCTTTTTTCTCAATTTTTTGTCTTGAAGCTTAAATTCTGATAAGAAAGTCATTTTCGTAAATAAATTGTTACACCCCTTTGTTTATTGGCTTTAAAAGGAAAAAATTTTCTCCCATTTTGGCATGCCTCCATCTTGATACTCGATGGAGCATGAATGCTTGTGGGAGATATATCAAAGAGTAAACAATGCCTTCGGATTCCACACAGTTTCAGTCTGGATCCATTTCTCTGTGTTCACAACAACCAAAAAGTTTAGTAAAGTTAAATAAAAAACTAAGCTATGTTATTGACTCAAATGTTATCGACCTATAAAATGTACTTATAAATTTTCCAGTATATTTATCGATTCCTCATAAAATTAATGTTTCACGAGTAGTTCAGGTTCAATTAGTACTGAAAAAGTAATTGAAATATTATACAGATATACAGGGTGTACCAAAAGGAAATATTCCTTTTTGAATTTTGAGTCGAAAAGTCCTTTGCCACTTTTATAAAACTCAAAATCAAAAAAGTTATTCAAGTTTTTTTTTCCAATTTTGAACGATTTTAGCTCTCATATTCTTTTTCTCGTTCCCCACCACGTATGTTGTAATTTAACAATTTATCAAGTTTCTTTTTTAACTTGTTAGAAAAATATTGTAATCTGAACCATACAAAAAAATTTCAAGGCGAGTTATCTTTAGTTAACAATTCTCACTGCGTAGGTAAGAAATAAGTAAATAAATTATCTGACTATTTTATTGAATCAGCAAGGAGTTACTTTAACAAAAGTAATGAATTACACCTTTTTAAATAAGAATTTCTAATTTTATTATAGATTTATCCCTTCAATTCGTCGGTTTCAATCAATTTTTCTCCCATTTTGGCATGCCTCCATCTTGATACTCGATGGAGCATGAATGCTTGTGGGAGATATATAAAAGAGTGAACAATGCCTTCGGATTCCACACAGTTTCAGTCTGGATCCATTTCTCTGTGTTCACAACAATAGCCAAAAAGTTTAGAAATGTTGATAAAAAAACTGTACAATTGAATCAAATAAATTAAAACTTAGTTCTTAACCTATAATATAAAATGAAGTTTTTAATATATTAAATGTGTAAATGAATTTTTTTAATAAAAATAATTCAAATTGGTCCAAGAATCATGCATTCAAAAACATTTATAACAAATGTGAGTTTGAATAATTTACAACAATAAAGATTGTGGTTAGTTGACCATCTTTTTCAAAAATAACAGATTCTCCCATTTTGGCATGCCTTCATCTTGCTATTCGATGGAGCATGAATGCTTGTGGGAGATACATCAAAGAGTGAATAATGCCTTCGGATTCCACACAGTTTCAGTCTGGATCCATTTCTCTGTGTTCACAACAACAATCTTTAGAATTGTTAAGTAAAAGAGATCTTACAATAAAAGTGACATCACTGTAGAGTATGAAGATATATATATATATATATATTTCATTTTTTTGGCTAAATGTAGAAATAAGTTAGAATTATGTATGATAATAATAATGATACTTTTTCTGAAGTACAAAATACAATTTTTTTTAAATTATTAAATGACAGTTTTATGGCAGTTCCCACCAGTATTTATCTTCAAATGGGTTCACAGCCAATACCTTAAGGCGAGGGGTTCACTTTCACCTTCGCGTCTCCCTTTCTCTGACATGCTTTCTATTCTCTGCGTCTTTCTCGCACCTCAACAGCGATCCCTTCGCCTTAATAGTACAATTTTAGATGTAGAACCAAAAACTAAACTTTTTTAAATCTCCAGAGTAGTAACAAGAAGAATATTTATACTTTTTTTAATATATTGATTTTTCGTAAAATATTGTGATTCAAAAACTCTAAAATTGGATGAAAGTAATCGTTACCAAGTTGTTGATGAATGTAAACATATCCAATGTAAAAAAAATACTATGAATGTGACCAAGCTAGCAATTTTAAGATATTTGTCCAAATTTTCAATCAAAAAATTACAAAACTAGTTTTAAGAATAATTTATAATGAAATGTTTTCGAATTATGAAAAATATCAAAAAATAATCGGTACCTTCAATATCTTATTTTAATGTGTTAAGATGTAAAAGATATTTGTTTTACAATTGCACAGCAAAAGAAGTAGATGAAATTTAAATTACTCTCTGCAGATTGTATACTTTTAGTTCATTATTTCGAGATAATAGTTAAGAGAATGATGTTTGAATCTTAAGTTGCAAGAATATGTAAAAAACATTTCTGAATCTTAACTGATTTCTAAACATCTTTTTCGCACTATAGAAAGTTACCACAAGTCTCAGTAAAATCTCAAATTGTGTATGATAATTATTAGGATCATTCATTGTTGAAAAAAATAACACTGCAACAAAATTTTACTTTTTTTTGTTATCCCGAATATTGTTTCGAGAAATATGAAGTAATGGACATCCTGAAACTACCTGCCAAATATTTTTGTGGTCCTATGAGCCATTTTTGAGTAATACTCAATTATGTTGAAAATTTGTAATACAGTCAATTTTATTTGTATTTAGAAGAAGAAAAAGTTTATTCACATCTTTTAAAACTAATGAACTGCTTCCCATTATTATTCTTCAAAATGTGGAATAACAAGCGATCACTGATCACGATCACGGTCGTAGCGTTTTAATTAACTATTTAATAATACTCAGAAAAAAAAATTGTAAGTATTCATTAGCTTTAGAAGATACAAATAGATTTTTTATTTTCCAAAATATGTACAATGAAAATTGACTGTTATACAAATTTTCAATATGATTGTTAATTACCAAAAAAGAAGTCGTAGGATTGTGAAAATAATTTGCTGGACTTTCAGAATGTCCATTACAATACATTTCTTTAAAAAAAATTCGGGATAAAGCCAAATTCAGACTATCTGTACTCAGTTGCCATTCACCGATCCGGTTGTAGCATGTAGGATCAATTCTTATTTCAACCGAAAACTGCACCGGCGAAGAACAGCTAGTCTGAATTGGGCTTATAAAAAATGTGTTGCACAGTGTAATTTTCAGGGCTAGATAAGACTGATGTGTTTGTTGAACTTGGATTAATAAATACATAACTAAGATATCCCCCCCCCCCCCCCCCCCCCCCAAAAAAACATTCTTTTTGCAATCTCTTTTATCTCAACTGATTTCTACACGTTTTTATCGCACTACAGAGAGTTCAAGGTCGTCTTTATAAAATCTTAAATTATGTATGACAAATATTAGGATCAGACAGCCTTGGAAGAAATAATTTTCAGAGCTAGATAAGACTGGAGTGTTTGTTGAGCTTGAATTAATATATGGGTCATTCCAGGTCAGATTTACCACTAAAATTTAAATTAACTAAATTCTATATTTTTATCGATTTTAATACTAAAATAAGAGACACGTA
>JAPYZL010146398.1:0-11256 GCA_030522825.1 Platygaster orseoliae
GAAAAATTTCTAAAATAACGAAATTTTCGAAAATCCAAAAACTTGGAAATTGTTTGGATTTCTGTAACTTTCAAATTTGATCTTTTTGACTTAAAATTTAAAATTTCATTCTGCTTTTTAAACAGAAAACTTATTATAATTGAAAAGAATTTCATGCATTCCAATATATATTGTAATATAAATATTTTTGATTTTCTCAAAAATCATCGTTTATCCCATGATTGATTTCGTTAAAAAACTCAAATATGCTTACAGGTGTTTTTTGTACAAAACAAAATTTTGGTTCTGAAGAGCGCCACGGTCTACAATACATATAAATACATTTTATAAATACATATAAAATAACAATTAAAAGGTGATGCAATAAATTTTAATTTCAATCACTTGTTTTACTCAGAGAATAAAATTGAGCATACATGGTCTAGAAAAGTTTCCTCTTTTCGCAAAAAAATGTTCTTCTGCGCGTTATGTCGGTTTTTTTGTGGCATGTCGTATATATACTATGTTTTTTTATTTTTTCGCAAAACAATCATCCGACTTTGGTGGCCCCCCTCTCTGAACGCCCCGACTGAAAAATACGAAAATAAAGTACTGAAAATCTAGATGACAGATAACTGCTTTGGGACAAAAGAACTTATATAAATAATATCCTTGATATTATCAATACTATAGTATCAAATTCTAGAAATCTATAGAACGATCTTGAGAAATACTAGAAATAAATGATAATACAAGAAAATACAACAAAATTCTGTCAAATAAAAAAAATCTGTGTAGTGATAATTATCTCAAAAATCTTTGAAAATATTACATGCTCAGAATTTAAATTTCTAGAGCATCGAATTCTAGGACAACTGTATAAAAATTCATAATAGTTGCAGAAAACCTTTTAAGTTGTAAAAAACCTGCAGAAATATGAATAATATGAGAAGTACTATAAAAAAATCCAAGCCTGAATGACTTAAAAATCACAAAAATAGAATTCCAATATATTAAATACGCCCATGGAAAACGTGCGATTCTGGAATCTAAAAGTTGTACAACTTTGAAATCCTGAAATACGAAAAATTGGAAAATCGTAAAATCCTGAATCCTCAAACATATCAAAAATTCTCAAAAATACCGCATGGCTTCAATTGAACACATTTTTTTTGAACATCTTGCTTTTTGCACAATAACGACGATTGCACATGTTTTCATGGACATCGGTAAATTGATGAAAAAACGATTGCACTTTTTTTTGGTACATTTATTGATTGTTCAAAATTTTCTTCATAAAAAGTGTATTAAACATTTTGCTTTTATCCAATGCACGATTGATCAAGTTGCAATTGTATAGAAATCAAATGCGTTGTATAATCGAACTTTGTTCAAAATAATTAAACCACAAAGTAACGTGTGCGAATGTGTGTTCAATCGATTTATGCATAATCGCTTTTTCTTCTTTGCCCCCTCTTCTAAGTCTATGTATTTTGAAAAAGTTCATAGAATTTATAGAATTAAAAGAAACATGCATCCATTTATTTTCATACAGAAACTAAGATTTTGTATTAAGAACGATTAACAGTTAAAAATAGGAAATGAAATTGAGAAAATAGGAGTTTCGTAAAGTTAGTTTGCAAAGCGAAAATTATTCTTATGAATTTCGACAAATTTTTTTTATTGAAAAAATAGCATTGTTAACACAAAAAACTGATGTGGAGAACAATTTATAAAAAATTCTGAACAATCGATAAATGTACCAAAAAAAAGTGCAGTCGTTGAAAACATGTGCAAAAAGCAAGATGTTCAATTAAAATTTGTTTAATTGAAGCCATGCCAAAAATTCCATATTTACTTCTACTTTCCGTACGCGAAATTTTTCGTTTCACACTGTAATGAAAGCTACTCAATATTTCCCAGCTACAGTTGATGACCGAGAAAAAATAGAACCTTTTTCTGTGAAATGTAAAAACACGTCGAGCATATATTAGTAGGAAAATAGCTTTTTTTTCCTACTTTGTTACCGGGGTCAGTGCAGGTTCTCATAAAACTCGAGTATCGACCATACACTGCCGAACCGCTCTGTCCGCGTCACCGGACTACATCCCCAGTTTGGATCCCTCAGCTAGTGTAAGTTTCTCCGCGCTTCTCACGTCACAAACGTATCACCCTTCGTTTGTCGACCTCCATTTCCCATATCCCTTCTCTCGCCCCCCCCCCTCCTCTCTCTCTGAACATAACGCAGTTCAATTAATTTCGTGGCGTTTTATCTTTTAACGTCAGTAAAAAAGTGCATATTTGCCTTTGATTAAAGGCTTGGACGGGAAAAGGGATCGATTGATCGGATTCGAAGGTTAGCGCTCGTCTGACTGAACTTGGTTTGCATCACTTGTTCCGAATGAAAGTTTTTCGTTAGGGATTCGAAGGAAAAAAGAGCTCGTTTTTTTAACGAACGAATATGGGGGAATTTCATATTTTTTTAAAGGTTTTTTTTGGGTTTAAAGTTGATAGTATGAAAGAATGTGCGAACTGAGAAAAAAATATAGTAGTTATTGTAATGCTGTATTGTACTGTGGAATCAGTTTAAAATATTTTTTGATAGATATTTGTTGCAGTTTTTGTCAGATTATTATGTAAATATTGTTTGATGATATTGTGATGAAGATATATTTTGTTGTACTTTTTGCAATATCATATTGTAATTTCTGCTAATCGAGGTCTTATAAAATGCACTAGTATAGTAAAAATAATATTTTTTATTTTTAAATTAGGAACAAAATTGCAATAATGAAATTCCAAGCAATTATTATTTATACATAAATGACACTTTTTTTTTAAATAAACGAAACGATAAAATTTTTTCTTTATCTCTTCCCAAGATGAAAGTACAAAATAATAACGTTTAAAATTCACTGTCAAATTTCAATATTCATTTATCATCTCATTAAAGAAAAGTGACTGGAACAATTTTTTATTTTGTTTATTTTTAAACGTTGGGAACTTTGGAAACATCGAGTAGTAGGGAATGTTATAAAGAAAATGTTTCTACATCTAGATAAAAAAAACTGCATAGTCTTTACGATCATTGTTAAGTTAATAATAAAAATGTCGAAATTGTTACGATTGTGTTTTTTTACATTTGAACACTTTGAACCGCATATAAACAGTTTTTTACGATAAATAAAGTAATCTAATGATAATTAACAGAAAAAATGTTTACTTGGACAACATTAACTATATTTTTGTAACATGTTTTTTATTTATAACGATACATAATTTTTTAAATAAAATAAGAAATTTTTATTATGTAACAATCATTTATATTTTAATAATATAATTAATATGTGAATTGGAAAAAAAATCATTGCCTTAAAAAAAGATATTCTAACATCCAAACTTAAAATTTGAAAGTTTTTACTAAATATTATTGCGGGTGTACTCTCACTGATAAAAAATACAGTAATTATTACAATACTGTATTGTACCGTGAAATCAGTCTGAAGCATTGTACTTTTCGCTAAATGTTTATCGAAGTTTTAGTTATATTATGTAGTAAATATTGTTTAGTAATATTGTAATAGTAGATATATTTTGTTGTACTTTTTGCAGTACCGTATTGAAATTTATATATTTATACTAATCCGGATTTCAGAAAATGCACTAGTATAGTAAGAATAATAATTTTTACTTCCAAATAAAAAACAAAATTGCAACAATAACATTCCAAGCAGTTATTATTTATACTTAAATAACACTTATTTCTTTTTTTGAATAAACGAAACGATAAAAAAATCTGTTCTATATCTTCTTCCAAAATTAAAGTACAAAATAGTCACGTTTAAGATTCGTTATTAAATTTCAATATTAATTTATTTATCATCTCACTCATGAAAAGTAATATGAACAACTTTTTTAAGTAGTTTATTTTTAAACGTTTGGAAATTCAGAAACATAGAGTTGTAGGAAATGTTATAAAGAGAATGTTGCTACATCTAGATAAAAAAAATCGCATAATCTGTACGATCGTTGTCAAATCAACAATAAAAATGGCAAAATAGTCACGATTGTGATTTTCACTTTTGAATCGCATATAAACTATTTTTTACGATAAATCAAGTAATTTAATGATAATTAATGGAAAAAATGTTTACTTAGATAACATCAACTATACTTTTGAACATGTTTTTTATTTATTACGATACAAAATTTTTTTAATAAAATAAGAAGTTCTTATTATATAATGTACATTCATATTTTAATAATATAATAAATATGTGACTTGGAAAAAAAAATCATTGCCTTAAAAACAGATATTCTAACATCTGAACTTCAAATTTGAAAATTTTTACTAAATATTATTGCGGCTATACTCTCACTGACAAAAGATACAGTAATTATTACAATACTGTATTGTACTGTAAAATCAGTCTGAAATAATATATTTTTGAAAGATACTTATTGCAGTTTTTGTCATATTATGTACAAAATATTGTTTAATGATATTGTGGTAGGAAATATATTTTATTGTTCTTTTTGCAATATCATATTGTAATTTCTACTAACCCGGATTTCAGAAAAAGCAATAGTATGTACTGAAAATAAAAATTTTTACTTTCAAATCAAAAACACAATTGTAACAATAACATTCCGAATTCCAAGCAATTATTTATATTAATTTTTTTGAAGAAACGAAACGTTAGAAAATTTGTTTTTTATCTTCTCCCAATGTTAAAGTACAAAATAGCAAAGTTTAAGAATTGTTGTTAAATTTCAATATTTATATATCATCTCATTTATGAAAGGTAATAGGAATGACTTTTTTATTAAGTTTATTTTTAAACGATCGCATTGGCGCTGGAACAGGGGGGGGGGCAGGGGGGTCAGATGCCCCTCCCCTAAATTTTGTCTTTTCTTATTATTTATATATCTATATATATTTTTTGCCCCCCCCCCGCAAAAAAAAATTTTGTGTCTGGCGCTACTGAACGTTTGGAACTTCAGAAAGTTCAGTTGTAGGGAATGTTATAAAAAAAATGTTGCTACATCTAGATAAAAAAATGCATAATCTTTACGATCGTTGTCAAATCAACAATAAAAATGGCAAAATCGTAACGATTGTATTTTTTACTTTTGAATCGCATATAAAGGGTTTTTTACGATAAATAAAGTAATCTAATGATAATTAATAGAAAAAATATTTTTACTTGGACAACATTAACTATACTTTTGTGACATGTTTTTTATTTATAACGGTACACAATTTTTTAAATAAAACAAGAAATTTTTATTGTGTAACACTTATTTATATTTTAATAATATAATCAATATGTGACTTGGAAAAAAATCATTGCCTCAAAAAAAGATATTCTAACATCCTAACTTCAAATTTGAAAGATTTTTTAAAATATTATTGCGGCTGTAATCTCAATGACAAAAAATACAGTATAATTATTACAATACTGTATTGTACCATGAAATCAGTCTAAAGCATTGTACTTTTTGTTGGATATTTATTGCAGTTTTTGTCATATTATATTGTCAATGTTGTAAAATAATATTGTAGTACATATATTTTTTTGTAAGAATTTCTATATACATTGTGTTTTCGACTATACTTTTTCTGTAATTCTTGCAATATTGTATTGTATTTTTTTCTAATTGAGATTTCAGAAAATGCCATACAGTTTTGCCAGTATTCAAACCTGTATAGTTTTTCTGCGATATTTTTGTGTACTTTCTATACAATATGTAATAAGATACAATATTGGAAAAAGTAGAAAAGGTTTATGTATAATATTTTCTCTTAGTATATAATAAATGATATTCTTTGAACTAAAGAACGTAAACTATAAAAGTTAAAATTTTTCGTTGATATTTCAATGAATACGGATAATAAATTCTATGTACTAGTATAGTAAAAGTATTATAATTTCCATACTGCAGAGTTTTAATTTTCCGAAATTATCTGAAATACACCTTAAGATTCATACCGCACAAGAATTTTTACTATTAAATATTATGATAAGTAAAATAAAAATGACAAAACGTGCAATATAATTGTTAAACCTACAATATTCTATTACTTTTACCATATAAATGTCAGAAAGTACAGTACTTGTATAATGTGAAAAATCGAGTTTCCAAAAGACTTTTGCTTATTAGTGTACACGCAGCAAAAAAACACAATTTAAATTTATAATCATATTCGTGTACCTACAATTTAGTCATTAAATCAGTTGTGAAAAACGAAGATTGTACCTTTATTACGTTGAATAGAATTCAAGACATTAAAAAGCGTGATTTAGTAAATGAAGCGCGCTGAGTTAAGCTTGTAATCAAGTCTATTAACGTCACGATGGAAATTGCATTGCACAGAGTACGCAGATTCCATAATTAAGGCATTATTTTGTTTCAGCATCCAAGAGGACCAAGATCGAAATGGGAACCTACGTAGCGTATTGCTCTCAACTGCGAGCAATGCTCGTCAGAAATCTCCTTCTGAAGAAGAGGGAGAAAAGAAAGACTATAGCGGTAAGTTGAGAGTATTTATTGATTTATAACAAGAAATTTCAATGCAAACTTTTATATTTAAAAATTTTATATTAAAATATTAGGCAATTTTAATTTAATACTAATATCAACATAAAATAATAGAAAATTTTTTAATTCAAGAAATTCGGAATATTTTTCATATTATATACATACCATTTTTTATAGGTTAACAAGTATGAATAATACATTTTAAAAACATTTTACTCATTCTTAATATTTTTATTGACTTTTTAATTCCAACCTTTACTATCACTATTTTTATGCATAATTCATCATTATTTGTTGCACTTGACGAAATATTTTTCTCGAATTTCACATAAAATAATAATCAATTTCCTTTAAATTTTTAAAATGAGATTTTTTTCAGAACAAAAATATTTTTTGGTGAGAAAAATGTTTAGTTCAGGAGATTTGGAATTTTTTTTATATATTACATACCATTTTCTATTTGTTAACAATTATTAATTGTACATTTTGAACAATTTCTACTTATCTTCTTTATTTTTATTCATTTTTCAATTCCTACTCCTACTCCCATAATTTATATTCATGATTCATTATAATATATCTATTCCTACTTATATATAAAGCGGTAAGTTGATAGTATTTATTTATTTATAACAAGAAATTTCGAAGTCATACTGGATTTCATAATTTATTTTCTACGGAATATACTGCGTTCAAACGTATTTTTTTGAAGAAATGAAATTTATTTTCTTCCTTTTCTCGTCATTACTAACTCTACTATATAAATATGTAACTAAATTAAATTCAATTAAACTATGAAACTGCGCTATGATTTTTCACTCAACCCGAAAATTTTCATATTTTTTGAAGCTCGAGAAAAGAAAGTTTCTAATCTTATACTGCTGAATTTTCATTGTGAAAGTTCGGGATTCATTGTCCATATCAACCGAAATCAGAGTCAAGGTCGTTACTCGAGGTGATACTCTTGCAAATCAACGTTCCCGAAATCTTCGGAATTCTTCGTTACAAAATTTTCTAAAATTTGTAATGAAAAACCGAATGAAAAAGTATTGAAAAAATTGATGTTGTTGAAAGTGAAAATTCATTTCCACAACGATGATAATGGAAAAAGGGCATTTTTATCATATAAGTATAAAAAAAGTGATATTCTTATTTGTATGAGATTAGTAGTAATTTGATTTTGCAGTAACTGAACGATTGAAATTTGTTTAGAAATTGCTCGATGATCTATCAATTCATTAATTTCTATTATTTTGAACTACGATCGAGGCTTGTTGAAAAATGTAGCGTAATCATCAGAATCACCAGACTACTGCACAGGACTAAAGATTTTTAGCGAATTTTGTTGGGAGTTAACTTTATTCAATAAATTTTTACTCAGACAAGAAAATAGTGAAATACATTTTTTTGTATATTATATAATATAATACGTAAATGTAAACAATATATTATTTCATCATATTATTATTATAATATATTTATTAAAAATGTAGTGTACCTCTCAGTGGCGTAGCTACGATTTAGGGGGCCCTGGTTTGACCAATTGGAAGGGGCCCTTGGAAAATAAAAAATAAATTTACACTCTCCAGCCCTGTGCGCAGGATTTACCGGGGGTTTCATGAAAATATGATTTCTAAAAAAAAGGTCGTCAAACTTACGAATTTGATGTCTAAAAAAAAAATGTCTCTAAACTTTCAAATTTGATGTCTAAGAAAAAAAGGTTGTCAAACTTTTTTGAATCTGATTTTTGAAAAAAAAGTTAAAACTGTAGGATGAGTATTTGTTTGGGGGCCTCCTGAGCTGCGGGGCCCGGGGCAAGCTAATCTGTCAGACCCGTGGTAGCTACGCCACTGGTACCTGTAGAGATATTTTGCTGTCTTTTAAAGAGAAAAAATGAAATACGCGGCGCAGCAGCGAATCCAGGATTTTTCTATGAAGACCTCTCTCAGTTTGAATAAGTGAGTAACTACTAATTATTAGTGGAATTTTACTAATTGAAAAAAAGAAAAGTTAGCCACTAAAGATTAGTGGAAAATCACTAATTGAAATAGTGATTTTAGCTTAATAATTGAATTAGTAAGATATGACTAAAGAAATGAGTGAATTACTACTTTCAAACTTTAATAGTGATCCACTACTGTAATTAGTATACTTGGATTAGTCTTAATAGTGCATTGTCACTAAATGATTAGTAGCATTAAACTAATGAAAAAGTCAATATTATCTAATTTTGTAGGTTGATTATTGGGTTTTTACTATTGAGAATAGTATGACTAATTGAATTAGTGAGTTTTCAACAATTACATTAGTGAATAGTTACTGTTAAGAATAGTTGATATTCACTTGTACAAATTATTGATAATCTAGTAATCAAATTCGTGTTCATTATTGTTTCATAGTAAAAAGAACTACTAATGATAAGTGGAATTTCACTTATTAAAAAAGAGAAAAATGAGCCACTAAAGATTAGTGACAAATCACTAATTTAAATAGTGATTTTAGCTTACTAATTGAATTAGCAAGTTATGACTAAAGAAATGAGAGAATTACTACTTTCAAAGTTTAATTGAAATCCACTTCTGTAATTGGTAGACTTGGATTAGTTTCATAAATGCATTATCACTTAATGATTAGTAGAATTTAACTAGTGAAAAAGTGAGTATTTAATAATTTTGTAGGCTTATTATTACATTTTTACTATTGAGAATAGTGTTGATTAGTTGAATTAGTGGATTTTCACCACTTACATTAGTTACTAGTTACTGTTAAGAATAGTAGATATTTACTAATATAATTAGTGATAATCTAGTATTCGAATTCTTATTTATTATTGTTTCATGGAAAAAATTAACTACTAATTATTAGTGGAATTTCACTAATTGAAAAAGAGAAAAGCGAGCTAATAAAGATCAGTAAAAAATCACTGATTGAAATAGTGATTTTAGCTTACTAATTGAATTAGTAAGTTATGACTAAAGGAATGGGTAAATTACTACTTTCAAACTTTAGTAGAAATTCACTACTGTAATTAGTAGATTTGGACTAGTCTTATTATTGCATTATCACTAAATAATTAGTAGAATTCAACTAATGAAAAAGTCAATATTCACTAATTTTGTACGTTGATTATTAGATTTTCACTATTGAGAATAGTTTTGATTAATCGAATTAGTGAGTTTTTACCACTTACATTAGTGAATAGTTACTGTTAAGAATAGTTGATATTTACTAGTATAATTAGTCATAATCTAGTATTGAAATTCTTATTCATTATTGTTTCATGGTGAAAATTAACTACTAATTATTAGTCGAATTTTGCTAATTGAAAAAGAGAAAAGTGAGCGACTAAAGATTAGTGAAAAATCAATAATTGAAATAGTGATTTTAGCTTAGTAATTGAATTATTATGTAAGTTATGACTGAAGGAATGAGTGAATCACTACTTTCAAACTTTAGTAGAAATCCACTACTGTAATTAGTAGACTTGGACTAGTCTTATTAGCGCATAATCAGTAAATACTTTGTAGAATTCAACTAATGAAAAAGTCAATACTAATTAATTCTCTCGATTTATTATTAGAATTTTATTATTGAAAATAGTATGATTAATTGAATTAGTGAGTTTTCACCACTTACATTAGTAAATAGTTACTGTTGAGAATAGTGGATATTTATTAGTACAATTAGTGATAATTGAGTATTCAAATTCTTATTTATTATTGTTAAATGGAAAAAATTAGGCTATCATTTGATACGTTTACACATTTATTACAGTGTTTATTTCCTTATAACCAAGTGTCGAACAATGTTTTTTACAACTTGGTAACTTTTTTCCCTTTTACCCTTTTTTACAATCAAGTTACTTTTTGAAATAGTGGGAATCTATTAATTCATTAGTCAATTAGAAAATTTTACTAATTGGATAGTAGAATTTGAAACTACTAATGTGCTTGGTGAAAATGTCATTAATCACATTAGTAATAAATTCACTAGTTGTTTAGTCGTTTCAAAAATTTCACTAATTGAAAGGTAAACTTATAAATCACTTTTTCATGTAGTAGAATTTGACTATTTCTTTGGCTAACTTGTGGAATTTCCAGTTAATTCGATAGTGAATCACTCACGTACTAATGGAATTAGTAAAAATTCCACTAATTAAAACCGAGAGAGAGGAGTATGTTTATATACCGGGTGTTTCGGGAGACCCGCAAATACCAAAAACCATGGATTCCTTATAAAATTCTAAGACGATTTTTCCTTTACCACTTTTTACAAAACTCAAAATTCAAAAAGTTATTTAAGTTTGAAATTTAACACAAAACTCAAAATTCAAAAAGTTATTTAAGTTTGAAATTTAACCAATAAATGCACTTTTTCGAGGAGTGGGGATAAAAACCACGAATTAAACTTAACCCACATTTTTCTCATATTTTTATGAGTAAAAAAGTCCTGTGCCACTTTTCGCAAAACTCAAAATTAAAAAAGATATTCAATTTAGAAGTTTCGACCAATCAGATTTCTCAGATTTCAAACTCGAATATCTTTTTTGATTTTGAGTTTTACGAAAAGTGGCAAAGGACTTTTTTACTCAGAAAAATATGAGAAAAGTTTGGGTAAAGTTTGATTTGTGGATTTTATCCCCACTCCTCGAAAAAGTGCATTTATTTGTTAAATTTCAAACTTAAATAACTTTTTGAATTTTGAGTTTTGTAAAAAGTGGTAAAGGAAAAATCG
>JAPYZL010146440.1:0-15205 GCA_030522825.1 Platygaster orseoliae
TGCGATGAAGACCGAGTCCAACCTCCAATGTTTGGCCAACCACTTTTGCTGGGACAGATAGGAGAATGGCCAGTCCATGTACTATAAGGTCTATGGA
Organism: Platygaster orseoliae; assembly: GCA_030522825.1. Classification (NCBI taxonomy): domain Eukaryota; kingdom Metazoa; phylum Arthropoda; class Insecta; order Hymenoptera; family Platygastridae; genus Platygaster; species Platygaster orseoliae. The sequence goes on from JAPYZL010146440.1 coordinate 98, forward strand.
GTAGGGATGTTGATTTTTGTCAAAAAAATCGTTTTCGATATCATCGATTTTTTTGAAACAATCGTTTTGGACATCGATTTTTTTCAAGAAAAAATCGATACATTTACAAAAAAATCGATTTTCCAACGATAATCGTGGATAATCGATGCCTATTCAAGAAATCAATGTTTGAAAATAACAATTCTTATTATCAGAAGATCAAAAAACAATTTTTTCGCTCATAATGTGCTTTAGCCCATAACAGAAATTGATGTATTAAGAAGTATATTTTAATCTTAAATAATTAGGAATGTGTTAGAAAAATTTATCTGCATGACTTTTTGAGGCATTATAAGGGTCGATTGTGCACATTTTTTTAGAAATTCATTACTATAATTATGAAATTGATAAATTATGGCTTAAAATTTTTTGAATTTTCAAATTTATATGATATATTGATTTACAGATCGTCTTGTGTACGAATTCATAAAAATGTGCATAATCGACCTGTGCACAATTAATACGGTGCACAATAAACTCATGCACAATTGATACCATGCCTATTTTTATGTGTTTTTTTTAAAAACCACTTTTTTAAACGTTGCTGGAAACATCATCACGAACAACTATGAGAATCGATTTGGAATTTCGATTTTCTTGAAAAAATTTATCATTTTATCGTATTTACAATTAAGTGATGATTCTCCACTGTACAAGATTTTGATTAATTCATATATTGCACCAAAATACATTTCAAAAAAATAACTTATAAAAAGGTAGTCCTTTTTAAAGTAAAAAAGTTAAAAAAAAAATCGGAAACGATATTGAAATTTTCCGGCGATATATCGATACAATCGAAAATGAAAAAATCGATTTTTTCTACAAAAAATCGATAGAAAATCAACATCCCTACATGGGAGTTTGCTGCCCCTGAGTAATTATTTAATATCACTCATTAACAAAGCGAAAAAAAAAGACAAGGAAACTAAAAAAAAATTTTTCCTCAATTTTCAAAGAATGGATTTATTCTATAACAACACATTCTGGAAGTTATTCAGTCTTAACACATTTCTTTCCTCTTTCAACGATTCACATCGAATATCCGCGAAACATACGCATTCGCGTCTTTCAAACTCGGGTACTTGTCCTGATGCGCCTCCAAAAGATGTGCTTTCAATTCCTTGGAGAAGTTTGTGCAGTAAGGGCTAGAGTCACACGAAGAGCACTCGTAGATCATTTTGCCCGGGTGAAGCTTCGTCGAGAGTACGTGCTTACGAAGATTTTCCTATAAACACTTCCATTGAAAATACCCTTATAGATGGAAGTTCTACCCAACACTTACCAAGTTGTTACTGGCATAGGAGCAATGACGACACGTGTAAGGTTTTATGTCAGTATGTGTTCGCATGTGCCTTTTTACGTGTGACTTCATCGTCGTGCGGAAGTTGCAACCATCGTAAGGACAGGTGAGTAGCTCAAGCTCTTTTCTACTTTCGAGCAGCTGGTGCTTGCGAACATGTCTGAAACAATTCAGAAGTGATGAGTTGATGGTGAGTTTTTTTGAACAGTGCACAAGGCCCTTGAATGTAATTGTACAAAGAAATATGTATAGTGATTGTTTATTCACACTGTAACAGAGAACTATGCAATTATTAATGAATAAACATATTAAACTTGAGCTACGTAATTTTTACGTAGAACTACGTCGAAATTTGATTTTTGACCTTCTCAGTTGAATCTTCGACGCCGTAGTATATTCGCAGTCCGAGCAATTGAGTAATCTCTTGCAATCTGAATGGACCAAGTTGCAATGTGCTTTGAGCTCGGAATCACTGCGCACCGCCGTTGGACAACCTAATTAAACATGAGTTTTTTCAAACTTATACTTTTTTTGTTCAAATCTATTTATATTACATACCTGCATATGCACATTTGAACCGTTTTCCGGTATGTCGCTGCATGTGCTGATTCAAAATGTATCTGAAATTACGTTCAATCATCATATATAATATAATTATGCGCAAAAGTTTCGATCACAATTCGGTAGAACTTACTTTGTGTAAAAAGAGGCATTGCACTTCGAACAGACATGGTTTCTTTCACGCTGTTGGCCCCTCGATGAGCACATTTTCAAATGAGCGTTGAATTCCAGTCTTCTCGCAAACGACGAGTTACAGGTCGTGCAAGAGAATGGTCGCTCGCCCGTGTGAACTCTCATATGATCAACCAGAGAAGTCTTCCGAAAAAGTCTATTGCAGAGCGGGCATTCGTATTTTCCCAACTCGACGCTTTTTTTATGGAGTGCCTCGTGGGAGAGAAACTCAGCTTGGGATTCGCTGCTGAAGACGCACTGGTTGCAACTAAAAATCGGGTAAATTGTTGAAGTCGAAGACTGGGGCAAGTCAAACATCAACGTAGAAGTTTGAACTGGGTACACCGATGTGTATTCCGTGCATTCTTTTTTTCTCGAATGTTTTGTCACATCTTGTGAAATGGCAAAAGACATCCCACATTTAGAACATCTGCAAATTGACAGGCTTTGGTGAAATATGGCTCAATTACCCATCCACTGGTATTTGAAGAAACCATTACCTGTAACATAATGTCGGATGCACATCCAGCATGTGTTTCCTATACTCATCTAAATTCGGTGAGTCTTGCTCGCAATGTTTGCACGTTATTGTTGTCGAGAGCGATTGCCTTGGATTCTTACTAGCTTTAACAGCCAACTTGTGTTTGGTTGTTTGTCGATGACTGACGGCTTCTCGAGAAGTTTCGAAGTTCAAGGAACAGAAGGAGCAAAAATACGGCATCAGTTTAGTCTCGGGTGTCTCAGGTTTGTTCTTATGGGCATGGAGTTGGTGGCGTTGAAGGGCTAGGGAAGTTCGGAAAAGCCCATCACAGATTTCACAATTGATGCGTTTTTGGTACTCGTCTGAGGCGGAACGCTCTACGTCATGAGCTGTCTGCTTTTTATGTAACCGAAGTTGAATGTTGTACCTATGAAGTAAAAGAAGGCGAAAAAGTATCAGGTGAATTTCTTCACATATCGCTAATTCAAGAATGTACCTGAAAGTGGCGTTACATGTAATGCAAGACAAGAGTTTTTGCCGGCCAATGACCACAGGCACTGAGCCATTCATCGCAGAAACTGCGTCTCGATGTACTTGGCTCAACAGGTGTTCTTCCATGATATTGCTGTTTTCGCAGAAGAAATTACAGACGTTGCATTTGTAGGGTCCACTCATCTAAAAAGACATCCTTCACATGGCGAATTCGTCATCTTTATTCCTATTGCAATTAACAACTTTTGTTTTACCTTGTTCACGGTTTTCATGTGCACTGCAGAACGCCAATGAAGAAGAAAAGTTTCTTCAGTGTTGAAGTAGAATCGACATGGAGCGCATTGGAACGGGCACTGTCGCACAATGTTTCCCATATTTTCCAAGATGAAAAGCCGCGATTTCGCGTCGAACGGCGTGGCCGCGGAAACGCGACAATGGTAATGTGAGAGCAAGTGCTTACCCATTTGTGCCCTACGTACTCGCGCGTAGCACATTTCGCAGGATACTACAACTTTTTCTCTTTTCCGAGAACGCTTTTCCGGAAACTTCTTCCCGTTCCCTTCTACTGTTTCTTGAAAGTTCTAGAAGGTGTATGAAAAAGACAGTTTTGAATAATCTAGAATTTTTCCTTTCAAGATTTCTATATGTACCAAGGTCAAGGTCTTCTTCCTTCGTAGGACAGCTTTTCTCTGTAATGGGGTGCTTCCTTTTGGCAAATGTAAATCCCCATCTATATCTTGGGCGCTTCTGCGGGTGTGCAAATCGGAGAGCAAGTGCCGATGGTAAAGGATGCTAGTTGCGAACTTCCGGTCGCAAGGAATGCACCAATGAGTATCGTAAAGTGCCTTCACTGTTGGTTAGATGATGGTACTATGATATTCTTTTGTGATTTATTCAATTACTTGTTCTTACGTGGATCAACTGATGGCTGAACTCTGATATTTCAAGTAAAGAACGATTGCCAGTACGTATAGGATTTTAGATTATCAGGATCATAGATTGACCGTAACAAAATGAAAAATTTGTACATACTTTGGCTCGCAGTGCTCGGAACCCATTTGCCCCGCGTATGTCCCGGTGGCGGTGTTTGACCATCTTGTCCTCCATGTTGTCCATGCTCGCTTTCGGACTTCTGATGCTTAAATAGAAAAAAAAAAAGATATCAAGTCTCACCTAACTTGAAAACAGAAATTTTAAAAAATTGAATGATGATTTCCCACCTGAGCCGTACTTTCAAAAGGTTTCCACTTGCTCCAACTGTATAATGGCGACGGATGCCGATCATCCTCCATCTCATCGTCTTCCTGGTCATGCATAATCTCATGAGCATGGCTCAAGCTTCCTGGCTTCCACTTTCCCCCAGTGTGCTCTTTAGGAGGACACTCGCGATCCTCAGTATCATCGGACACACAAAACGATTCCTCTCCGCTACTTTCTTTATCCAAACTTGAATCCTCGGACTCATCATCATGATGGTATTCAAATTCAAACTTACTGAGTTCCGGACGAGTCAAATCTTTACCGTCAAGTGTATGCAGGATAGCCTCATCAAACCATGCTTCCTGATGATCCTGTCTCGATCTTGTACTTTCTTCATGGCTCTTTCGATCGATGGCATCGTGTTTTCCGGAATAACTGTCGATTTTGACGTTTGATGATGTGGATGTGGAGATTTTCCCAGCTTTCTCTGATGAAGTCACAATATCGGGGAAACCAACGAGTGAAGGAATCCCTATAGGACCTGTAGGATCGTCCATGTAAGGTACCAGAAGATTCGGAGGTTTTTCCTTCGACGAGTGGCAGTCATCGGGGCTTTTTTCTTCTTTGCTTTTGATTTTGCTGTCATCGAGTCTGCCAGTTTTTTTCGCGCGATCGTTGGATAAGGGTGATCTGGGAGCTGCTTTGGCACTGCTCTTAAGTTCTAGGGAGCTGAAGAATGCGTCGGCGTTGAGAATCTCAGGGTATGAGACTTCCTGAGCAGGTTTGTCATAGCGACATCCTGATTGACGGTGCCGGACATAATTTTCCAGGCCGTGGATCGTTGAGTGGCATTTGATGCAGTAGTGAGTGTCGTCGTCTTCAAAGCTTTCCATAGTTTTGGATTATTTTTGATGCATGACCTGAGAAAGTACCCCAGTGATTTCGATTTTTATAAGAAATGGTTCATTTATGGGTGCCCTTAATGCGTCCCCAATTTTTGCCAACCCTGGCCCAATGTAGGACCGATGCTGGCCCAATGTAGGACCAAAATTTAGAACGAAATGATTTTAGGACGTATTGAGGGCACCCTCATTTATTACGAGAATTCTGTTTCTTATACGTCATGTCGACTGTATAAAAACATTAAAAAAATTTTTTTATGAGAAAATATGTGTCCCATACATTTTTTATGAACTGCAAAATATTTGAAAGAAATTTTCCAATCTTATAAGAAATCATACATTTTTATAGAAAATACAATAATTTCAGTGTGAAATTACTTTGGGTCAGAAATCGATTTTCATTCGAAATTCTCGTGCACCGCGTCTAACGCGTACGTGTAAATAAGATCTTAACTTTTTTTTAGATTGCAAATTTTCAAAACAACAGTTTTTTAATATATATGAAACTTTGAATTAAAATTTTGTTTATAAATAATGTTCAGCAGAAAATTTAAATTACAAGCGATATATTTAAATAGATTTTAAAAGTTTTTTCTCAAATATTAGTAGAAATGCTACAAAATTATTTTTTAATACTTAAAATTCTTATTTTTCATTATTGTCAAAAAATTAAATTATTATAATTAATTATTAGTAAATTAATTAATATTAAAATTATTATTATTATAGTTAATATGTCAAAATATGGAAATAAATATCGATAAAAATAAAAATTTAATCAGAAATCAAGGGAGTTTTTGTAACAAAAAAATTTCTGTTGGACTTCAAAAACGTATGTAGTAAAATTAGAAACAAAATTATAAATTATAATTATGAATTTTTCAAATCTCTTTACAGTGCTGGAAAATTAATGAAAAAATTATAAATTCATCTAAAAAAAGGTTACATATTTATGTGTATAAAGAATTCCTGTAAATTTTTCTAATAATTACCGAAAACCAGCCCTGACGACGGGGGGGGGGGGGTAACGGGGTATCTCCCCCCGGGCCCGGTTTTTTGTGCCATTTTAGGAGAATTTCGAAAAATTTGTAAAAATCGAATTTGAACCGAGTTGTCACTAGTTTTTCTCTGGTGATGATACAAAAAAAAAGGTCACCAATTTTTTTCGGCAAGGGGCCCGTAAGATTCCTTCCCCTGGGTCCGGAAATCCTATCTACGGCCCTGCCGAAAACGTTCAATATTTTAAATAACTTGAAAATTTTATTAATCTTCGTGTTTTGCAAAGTCTCACAGTACATACCTTTTAAATTTAAACGACTCAAAAATTTAGATTATTGGTAATTGCTGTAAATACTAATAAAAAAATTCAACCATTCATTTTTGAATTTCGCGCGTTTATCAACACTCACGAACTTCAGTTCGTACGGTTAATCGATCGTATTTCCGGAATTTCTGAGGTTATGTTTCAAAAAACACTTGCAAATTTTCATAAATTTTAATTCCCTATTCACAGTTAAGAAAAAAACCGTAAAATAAGAATGATGCATACCGCAATGTTTGTAGACGTCGAAAATACCATTACACTGTAGATTTCTGATTAAATCTCAAGATAAACGCTTCAATTCGTTTGCGTTTTTTCATCACAAGCAGTTCTTACATATTGTTAGTTAATCAAATAAACTCTCGTTTTTGTTAATTAAAACAGAAAAAACAGTAAAAAAGTATCTAATTACCTTATTTTCAGGATAAGTTGAGAAAATCTTGGATGTGTTTTTATCTTCGTGCAACCTTCTGCTATTTTGCAATCTGAAGTTGTCTCCGATCCGTGAAATTTTTTTTTATTAAGGAATATTCCGTAATTCTCTGTTAGTAAAATAAAAATTTCACTATTATTCATTTTTTTGTTATTGAGTTTGAATTTATAATTTAATTGATTTTTAAGTTTATGAAAACATGAAGTTTCAGCGTATCAAATTCAAATCAAACCACCGCCGGCCGCCATCTTGATTCGCACGATATATATATACATATATGACGCTACGACGACCGTTATCAATAACAACAGTTTTAAGGAGGGAAAAAATAGAAACAATCAACCCAATTTTTTCGTTAAAAAAACTAATAATATTGTTTAATTGATGAATGAATAATGGATCGACTTGGTGCTGACACGTGAGTACAAAAAGTGTTCCGTTTTTCTTTCAAGAAAAACCAAAAAATAACAGATTCCGAGTAATGTGAAATTCAGTTTGGTTATTTTGTTTACATGAGTGTTTTTTAAATTGTTTTTACAGATTCTTCAAGGAGTTTCTGGAGAAAATATACGATGGAAAGTTGAAAATTTTGCTTGAAACGTGGGCAGATCGTCGATTGAAACATGAGGCGGCAAGAACGTATTTTGAGCAGGCTATGTCACATACGACGGTGAGATAAATTTTTTTTTTTCATCTTATTTACAGAAATATTGTTTTATGATTTTTCAGTGAAAATTTTACGGATTTCCGTTATAATTTATGAATATTTTACGTTTTTCAAGTGCTTTCGTAAATTTTAAAATGTGAAAAAAAATTGGTTTTTATAATTTTTCAAGTATTTTTTTTTTTAATTTATTGGACATCGAAAAGTAGTGTGATAAAAAATTATATTATCATTCAAAAAAATTATTGATGGCAAAGAAAAAAAAATTATTCAACTATTGTATATTTTGTAATTTAAAATGTTTAAATTTTAATTATTTCATATATTGTAATAAGTTGATCCTTTTAAAATTTTTTTATTGTTTTATATTATTTTTTATATATTATATTTATTTACTTAATTTATTTATTTTATTGTGAATAATCATTATTATTTATATCAAATTATATTATAATTTACTATGTTTATTATTTCCTGTTTTTTTATAAATTTGTAAATAAAACAATATATAGACATATTTATAAATACTTCGCTCGAATTGTAAAATCACAAATAAATGACATAATATGTTTATAGTTTATTGTACTTCCAAAAAATCGTTAAGTCTATAATTTTATACATTTTTCCTTTTTCCTTCCAATTGTTTTTCAATTCTACATGTGCAAAATTTTATTTCATTATTACTAGATTGTTTGTATCAATTTTTTACGTACTTTATAATTGTAAAATTTTATAAAAGTTATTGTATTATTTATAATATATTACTTCAAATTTTAAAAAAATTGAAAGTTGGAATTCGTAATATTATTTTGAATATTTTAAAAATGAGTTCTGTCGTACATTTTAAAAAGTAAGAAAAAAATCAGTTTTCGTAATGTTTCAAGTATTTTTTCAGAAATTTTATGGGACATCAAAGCGTATTGAAGTTTTTGTCAAATAAATAAATAATTATATAATTACTGAAAAAATTAATTGAGGACAAAGAAAAAAGAATTGTTTCAACTATTGTTTATTTTATAATTTTGAATGTTTAAATTTTAATGATGTCATATATTATAATCAATAATTATTATGTTTTCCTAAATTTTTAAATTAAATTGAAATTAAAAAAAAAATTTTCATCTTTTTATTCACAGAAATATTGTTTTATGATTTTTCAGTGAATATTTTAAGAAATTTAGTCAAAATTTAAAAGTACTTTCGTACATTTTAAAAAGTTAGAAAAAAAATTAGTTTTTGTAATTTTTCAACTACTTTTTTGAAAATTTTATGTGACATCAAATAATAATGAAATTATTGTTAAATAAATAAAAGATATTATCATTGAAAAAATAATTGATGACGAAGAAAAAAGATTTCAATAACTGTTTTTTATTTTGTGATTGAAAATGTTTCAATTTTTATTATGTCAAAAATTGTAATAAATTATTATGTTTAAAAATTTTTTATTCTTCTATTTTATTTTTTATTTAATTTACATGTTTCATTTTATTATTTATTTTTTATTTATAGCTTAGATTTATTTATATTATTTTATTTAATTGTTGTATTGTAAATAATTATTATTATGTATAGTAAATTATATTATAAATTATTATGTTCAGTATTTCCTGTTTTTTTTTAATTTGTATATACAAAAATATATGGATATATTTTATAAATACTTCACTCAAATAGTAAAATCACAAATAAATGATGTCTAATATGTTTATAGTTTATTGGACTTAAAAAAAATTAATATTCCATAATTTTATGAGTTTTTCTTTTTTTTCCCATTTAATTTTCAATTCTACATGTGCAAAATTTTATTTCATTATCACTAGATTGTAACAGTTTTTATGCATACTGTATTAATTTAAAATTATCTAAAAATCAATTGTATTATTCATTATATATTACTTGTAATTTAAAAAAAATTGAAAGTCGGAATTCTGAACGTAATTTTGAATATTTTAAAAATGAGTACTTTCGTACATTTTAAAAAGTGAGAAAAAAATTAGTTTTTGTTATGTTTCAAGTATTTTTTTAGAAATTTTATGGGACATAAAAGTGTAGTGAAATTTGTGTGAAATAAATAAATAATGATATAATTATTGAAAAAATAATTGAGGACAAAGAAAAAAAAATTATTTTCACTGTTGCTTATTTTGTAATTTTGAATATTTAAATTTTAATGATGTCATACATTGTAATAAATAATTATTATGTTTATTATTTCATGTTCTTTAAATCTCTAAATTAAATCAAAATTTAAAAAAAATTTCATCTACTTATCTACGAAAATATGATTTTTTACTGGAAATTTAAAGAAATTCTGTCAAATTTTATGAGTTCTTTCGTACATTTTAAAAAGTTAGAAAAAAAATTGGTTTTTGTAAGTATTTATTATTAATTTAATATTTAATACTTAATAAAATACTTACTAAATAGTAATTAATAATAAAATAATAAATAATAATAAATACTTGATAAAACTTAATTACTTTAAGGATTTTTTTTGTATTTTTTGGGAAATTATATGGGACAAAAAGTGTAGTTAAATTTTTGTTGAATAAATAAAAAACATTACCATTGAAAAAAAATGGTTTAACTATGGTTTATTTTGTAATTTAGCATGTTTAAATTTTAATTATTTCATATATTATAATCAATAATTATTATGTACATTATTTAATGTTTTTTCAAATCTTTGAATTAAATTTAAATTAAAAAAAAAAATTTTCATCACCTTATCTACAGAAATATTGTTACATGATTTTTCACTGAAAATTTTAAGAAATTCTGTCAACGTTTATGAGTACTTTCGTACATTTTAAAAAGTGAGAGAAAAAATTAGTTTTTGTAATGTTTCAAATATTTTTTGGAAATTTTATAGGACATCAAAAAATAGTGGAATTATTGTTGAATAAATAAAAAATGTTATTATCATTGAAAAAATTGTTATAACTATTGTTTTTTTTTTGTAATTTAGAATGTTTTAATTTTACTTATGTCATATATTGTAACAAATAACTATTATATTTATTATTTCATGTTTTTTTATGAATTGGGAAATAAAAAAAATATCGACATATTTTTAAAATCCTTCACTCTAATTGTGAAATTATGAAAAAATGATATGTAATATGTTTATAGTTTATTGTATTTCGAAAAAATTATATATTCCATAATTTTATGAGTTTTTCCTTTTTCTTCCATTTGATTTTCAACTCTACATATGCAAGCAATTTTTTGTGTAATGTATTTATGTGAAATTAGACATAAAATATTAATAATTTTTATTATTCATTATGTATTACTTGGAATTTCCAAAAAGAAAATTCTAAACTTCAAAATGTTATTTTTAATTTTCTCAAAATAACATAATAATAAAATTAAGTTTTCAAGTGCTTTAGTAAATTTCTAAAAGTGATCTAAAAATAAATCAGTTTTCACGATATTTCAAATATTTTTTTGGAAAGTTATAAGGTACGTCAAACACTAGTGAAATTTGTATTAAATTAAATTAAAAAGATAATGTTATTAAAAATAATAATTCATGGCGTAAAAAAAAATATTTTGATAATTTTATATTTTGCAGTTTTATAAATCATTTCTTTTAACTAATTTTCTATATAAAATATCCAATAATTGTGATATATATTAATTCATATTTTTATAAATTAGGAAATAAAAAAGGTATTAACATTTTTTATACATCCTTCACTCGAATTGTAATAAAATCATGAATAAATTACATTTTATTTAATTTTCATTGGTGTTGCTAACAATTTTTTCTTGTTCTAAATTTATGAAAATTTATACAAAAAGTCTCATATTATTTATAATATCTTATTTTGGTTTTTGAAAGAGTTACGAATCTCGATTACATGCGTTTTTTTTTAATATTTTCAAAATAATATAATAATAAAATTGCCGTTTTGGAATTTTTTAATTTTAACTTAACTTATTTATAAACAGTGAAAAGTTGGAATTTAAAAATATCTTACACAATAATCGAAAAACTGTGATATTTATTATTTTATGTTTTTGATCAACTTGGAAATAGAAAAAAAAATATCTACACATTTTTTAAATCTTTCATTTGAATTGTAGCAAAATCATTAATTATTTATTGATAATATTTTACAGTTAATTTGACTCAACGAATTTTTAATCCAATAACTTTATAAGTTTTTCTTTTTCTTTCCATTTCTAAAGACTCAAAATCCTGAATTTGTAAATGTCATATTTGAAAATCTATAATTATTATATTTATTTAATAATATTTGAATATATTTTTTAATGTATTTTAAAATTTGCATTCTAGAGTAAGTAAATTTATCATTCAATTTTCAATATTTCATTCCCACTTTTTAGGAACTTTTCGATGAAATGATTGCCGAATCACGTGACAAAAATGTGAGTTTGGCCAGTGAAATCGAAAAGCAATTGGAAAAAGTTCATAATCTGCAGCAGGTAAAATTTTTCTTTCTTATTCAAAGTATTGATCTGCGTGATAAATATTATAATGATTACTTCATTTCAGCAACTCGACATCAAAGCTCTCGCCGAAGACTATGAAGAATTTTCGTTGGATGAAGTGCATGAAAAATTGAAAGCACGCTTATTGGAACTGGAAGCTTACAAAGATGATTTAATTTCAAGGCTAAAAGCCTTGAGAAAAAGAGTTCAGTATTGTTAATATAATTTATAAAATTTGTTGACATATAAAAAATTGAGGAAAATGATGTAATTTTAATTCAAATTAAAAATCGAAGAAATTTTGATCGGGACATTGTTGTTCACAGGAAAATGAAATATGTTGTAAAAAACTGGGAGTTTCACCAATCACCATGGACAAAGACGTTCCAAGCGATAAAGATTTGGAATCCCTTGCAGGCTATATCAACATGCAAGAAAAAAAAAAGGTTGGTTTTTGGTATTTTCAAATAGATAATATATGTAATAATACATCATTATATTTTCCTTAAAATAGTAATGAATTTCAGGATGTATAATTATCGATTTTCTATAAGAATTTACTATGAAAATTTGATGTTTTATTTAGTTAATTTATTATAATGTCATAGTATTTATAGATACATTTATGAATTTAATAATGAAATAATTTTAAATCGTTAAATAATTAAAATAACATATAATATCATATATAATATAAAAAAAAATGTATAGATACATTTAATATTAATGAAAACAAATAGTAAAAATCATTATTATTATTAATTAATTTATATATAAATTTATTTTTTCTAATTTTATTAATTATATATATTATTATTATCATTTAATTTATATATAAATTAAATTATTAAAATCAGAAATACATGTATTAGAATTATCAACATATATCTTGAATCTTTGTATAAAAATTTGGATTGTGTACGATAATGTCTAATAAATTATACGGTGCCTAAAAAATATTATAAAACCAAATTCTACCAATTTTGAAAAATATTATAACATGTTTGAGATATGTTTGTGAATAACATATTTACAATAGTATAGGCAAGAAATTAAAAAAAAACATGTAGAGTGCAAAACTTTACAAAAATTTCTTCAATATATGTAAAAAAAATGAAAACAAAGGAAAAATCTTACAAATTGTAGTTCTTAAAAATTGTAATTTTAAACAACTTAAGAATTTGTGAAAATTTTCTGAAGTTCAAAATTTTCATTGAATTTTTACAATTATATAACATATTTGAGGTAAGATCAATTTTTGATTTCAAAAAACTTGATTATGCTATGAAAATGAAATACCCAAAAATGCCAAGCAAAAATCAATCAAATATTTAATTCTAGTTTAACCAAACCATTAAAATTTTTAACAAATGGCCAAAATTGCTCAAAGTTATATTATAATCTAGATTATTTTTAAAATTTCAAAAATTTTTGACTGTATCTGTATGATGAAACATTTTTTGATATTTAAAAATGTAGTATATTACATGGTTTCTGTAATTTTTTGAAATTAAAAAATTTTTCACGATGTACAAAGTTTATTAACATTATCTGAAATTCAACAAACTATACGAATTTTATAGAATTTACAATAATCTGGAGAATCATCCCAATGCTTTTTTAATTTCTTTATATTTTAACAATAATAATTGAAAAAAATTCACTTAAATTTGTGTAACTAATAATAATTTTTCGTAATTTTTAATACATCCAAGTTTTTAAAATGTTTTCAAAAATGAAAAAAAAAATCATACACTTTTCCCAAAAATATGACAGTGGTCACAATATACAAAATTTATATTGTCTCCTTATAAAATTATCGACTATTTAGAAAATTTTCAGTTTTCTAATTTCTTTAAAATGTTGGAATTTTCAAGATGATAAACACCATTCAAAGTTTGGAGTTTGACTAAAATCATAAGAAAATTTGGACATTGAATTAGATAGACATAAAAATAGAAAAAAAAATTTTTATTTCAGAAATTTTGGACTGTATTCGTATAATAAAACATTTTTTGATATTCAAAAATGTAGTTTATTACATGGTTTCTGTAATTTTTCGCAATTTAAAACATTGTCACGATGTACAAAGTTTATTAACATTATCTGAAATTCAACAAATTATTCGAATTTTATAAAATTTACAACAATCTGGGTAATTATCCCAATGCTTTTTCCTTTTCTTTATATTTTAACAATAACATTCGAAAAAAATTAATTAAAATTTGTGTAACTCATAATAATTTTCCAAGTTTTTGAAATTTTTTCACAAATGAAAAAACAACCATACACTTTTTCAAAAAATATGATAATGATCACAATATACAAAATTTATATTGTTTCCTTATAAAACTATAGGCTATTCAAAATATTTTCAGTTTTTTAATTTTTTCAAATTTCGAAATTTTTAATATAATACAAACTATACAAAAATTTAAGTCGCTCTAAAATAATAAAAAAATTTGGACAATAAATTAGACGGACATAAAAATCTTTCGTCATTATTTATATTATAATCTAGATTATTTTGAAAATTTCAAAAATTTTGGACTATCCCTATGATGAAACATTTGTCAATATTTAAAAATGTAGTATATTACACGGTTTCTGTAATTTTTCGGAATTAAAAAATTTTTCATAATATAACATAATACAACATAATACGTCACACAATTTTGAGCCATTTTTGACCCCCCCCCCTTCCCCTCTCCCTTGACGTCACGTCACACGTCTTCTTTTACCAAATTTTTACTAATCAAGAATATCATCTAGTTTTTTTAAAGCTGCTATATATTTATTTGTAATCAGGTTCGCTTAATGAAATATTTTATATAAAAGTTTATCAATTTTCATGAAAATCATTTTTTACATTTATAAAATCATTAAGTCTTGCGTCTCGGCCAAGACTGAAGGGGTTATATGTTATATACCTTTTTCTGGAGAGAAATAGAGGGTTTTTATTTATTTTTTTCGAATGATGTTACCATAACAGGTTGGCTGATAAGTCCCCGGTCTAACAAAGAAAAACACATTTTTTTGTCAAAATTCGTTTTTATTATTCAACATAGTTCCCTTCAAGA
>JAPYZL010146455.1:0-20245 GCA_030522825.1 Platygaster orseoliae
ATATTTCCCTAGGGAAGAATGATTTGTCCCGCTCATTCGTGAGTACCCCAAAAAGTGGATTTTGTTCCCACATTCCATGCAAAAAAAAGTGGCCTTTTTGTGGATGCATGGGAAATAATTACTTTTTTAAATATTATATCTCGTAGTAGAATATTCACTAAATATTTGGTCACATATATTGAATTTTACTTATTTGATGGTCGACCATCAAATTACTTTTTATAATATTGAAAATTCTATTAATTCATCAGTCACTTAAAAAATTCTACTGATTGAATAGTTGAATTTGAAACTACTAATGTGGTTAGTGAAAATGTGATGAATTACATAAGTAATAAATTCACTAATTTTTTAGTCGTTTCAAACGTTTCACAATTGGCAGGTAAACTTATAAATCACTAATGTATGTTGTAGAATCTCACTATTTCTTAAGCTATCTTGCGGGACTTTATCATTCAAACTGAAAGAGTAGCTTCTGATTCCCTGATGATAGCCAGAAAGGAACTGCACTGAAACGTCGGAAAAATATTAAGAAGACTTAAAAAAAATGCTATTATTAATTATTACTCTCGACATTTTTTATTGTTCAATTTTTGGGTGCCTCGTGATCTTAACGTAATATTGAAAATTTCAGAAAGCGGGATAATCGCTGACATCTCCATCGTCTCCGACGACGGTGGCGACGGCACCGACCGCAGCCAATGGAACTCGACCCTGGAAAGCCCAACGTCGCCGTTACCAACATCGTCGACTCCCTTGCAGTCGCCCATGTCGTCGACATCGACAACCTCCCCATCGTCTTCGGAAGCTAACCTCACGCCCTACGACCAGGACATGTCCATAAACCTCTGAACTATTCCTCGCGCGATAACTCCTAGAACGCTATTTTTCTCATCGACAACAAACGACCTCTGGGCAACCTACAATACGATATATATTTTCATACGCCCCTCGACGCGCTCAACCACACACGAACGGAGAAAAGCAGATTATTATTATATATTCGGAAACCACGTCGGGCGGCTTTCCGACCTTTTTATTTGCGTAAATCGTTTTTTTTGTTTTTTTGTATGATAATGTAACATTTTAGGTTTCTACGACATGAAACGTAATTGACATGTAATCGTCAACGGAGCGTAAGGTCATATTTCCATAATGCCAGTCACTTTTTTCTAATATCGTGTAACTTGCGATTCTTCTTTTTGGAAATCCCACGTGGCGCCAGTTTTGGAAGAGCTTCACGGTTCCTCGGTCGGTAAGCTCATCTTAAGATGCGCCAGGGGTTTCGCACTTGCCCGGTTTTCCAAGCTTTTTTTTTACCTTCTACCTTTTTTGTAAACATTTTCCTATTGTAATCGAATTACAATTACGAAAATTGTCTTCGCTTACGAAAATGATGGTTTCGTTGTATATATTTTTCTTGCGAAACGTTTGGAATTCATTCGAGTTTCTTTTGGGTCTGCCAAGGTATTCTTTGACATATCTTTTGGTGATTGACCTTCTGGATTAACGATATTTTGAAGAAATCGTAGACTATAGCGAAAGTAGTCGAAGCTTGAAGTGAACAACTTGTCATAATTTCGTTATCATGCCTTTGTTTCTCGATATTTTGATACTCGGCGTGAAGGAAAAATAAAACTGAGTCGAATAACGTAATATGCCATAAAATGGTGCACTGAGTATCCCTCATCGCAAAAGTAATACCAGACATTGATTTTTATGTAAATGAACTATATTTTCCGCGGACTTTTCACGGTTTGGTAATATTTTTGGATTGGGGATGCAAGCGTTAAACGCGTAGTGGTCGTAACCGTCGTACCTTAAACCGTAAATAAAATATTAGTCATCAAATCCGCTTCGATATTTATTAATAAAACCGTAGACTGTGACGGATTCATGGCGAAATTTGAATCCGACTTGTTTATCTCTTAAAAAAGATCGATTATTTTATGTGTAACACGTAGTAGATTTTTCGAACATTTTCGGCCATGAGGTCAAGCGATTATGCAAGGTGACGAAGGAACTGATGTTCGGTTCGTATCTTCAAGGTCGTCATTGTCTACTGAAATACGTTGGTTCTTATTCCACGCTTTTTGCGAGATCCCTCGTTTACACGTCCTCCACATCATCTCCATTGTATATATACGATATTGATAACACTTTTATTTCAGTATTGTAACATGTGTCTAACACTGATGTATTTTATTACTTTACGAAATATACTATTGGGTGCCTTTTGTAGTGAAAACGCTAATTCTTTCATTCCCATTTATTTGAAATTCAATCATTTGCACTGATGTACTAAATTCAACTACCATATATGGTAACGAACGAATATATCCTTGAATTTTGTACGTTTATAATGAAATGTACAATACAAAAAAAATGATGCTAAAAGAATTTCGAATTGTCATAAAATAGATTTAATCTCATGAAAAACATTTTATTTTGTATTTAATACAAAATTTTCAGGTGCAAAATACTTATTATTCTGGTTCAACTTTCTTGAATGTTCAAAATGTGCTTTTTCTAAGTATGCCTAATGGCTAGAATGAGAGCTCTCTCTTCGCCATTTTGAATAGCAGCTCTGCAACGAGCTACTGTAGACACAGCAGGTTTCCCCACTGAAAAATCAATCGCTTTAAAAAAGTTGCTCAAGAACGAATTCACCAAAAATTAAAAACCACACTTACACCTCAAACGTGCCACATTCTGAACTCCAATATTCAGTTCTTTAATGGTTGCAGTCATCTCTTTGTAGCTCTTATACCTGACTTCGTATTCTCTGAACAGATCCCCATTTACAGCTATAAGTTGAGTGAGTCTTCTTCTTATATCTGGAATTTCTTCACTAGCCATGGCGTCTTCCAGACGGATTATTAAATTTTTTATTATTGTAGTATTCGATGCTGCTTCGGCCTGAAGCTTAACCTCGATTTCTGTCAAACCTAAGAAGGAAATATTGAGCAAAAATTAGAATGCTGACAATATTTTGTATGATTTTTTAACGGAGATTACCTTTTAATTTCCTCAGGTTCTCCACCATTTTTTCCTCGATAGCTGGAATGTTAGCCCGAGAATCCAGATGTCTCAAACCAAGATAATTGGCTAAAGATTGTATGACGTCACCCGCAAATTCTATGTCGTTCGTTTTTATAATCATGCTTCCATTATCTTCCACATACAAATAATGGTACGTGTCGTTCCGAAGATCGTGAAGCCACAATTTAATGTGATCACTTTTCATTCCTGATGATTGAACTTTCAACTCTTTGTTGAGGATCAAGCATTGATTGAGCCATAAGGCCACACGTTCTAATCTGTCAGTGAGCTTACAAGTACAAATCAAGATCAATTTTATTGTCCGTTTTAAGTGTGTTTAATATCTCTAGTTTTTATGGACAATTCTTACCACAAACGTAACTTCACTGCTCATCGATTTTGCACGATCGTCATGAACTTCATCAATTATTGCATGCATAGAAAATTGAGGAAGCTGCCTTGTAAACTCAAAAACCTGAAACTCAATAAAACTGTCATTAACGAATGATTTCTTCGAGTGGATCATGAATTAAGCAAAAAATACTTCGAAAGCATTAGCCTCTTGCGTTCCAAGGAAGATGACAACTTGGATATCAATTGATTGATTGTTATGAGGTCGCAGGGCGAGTTCAAATTCTCCAGTAGCGTCGACAGGATGAGCTACCAAAGTTTCGCCTTTGAAAATTCCTTCGGCAAATACTACAGCAGCGTAAATCTAAAAAGTCATGCAAAGTATTGAAGAATAAAGAATTTTTTTCAGATATTGTGGAGTACTTACAATCAATCCTGGTCCAGCAGCAAGACCGACATGAACTGCATTTTTTTTCGAAGATAGAATAATTGCAAGCCTGTTACCCATGTAGACATTTGGTAATGAACTGCTTCTCTGGCGCAACTCTTGTTGCAAAAAACGTTTTTTTGCCAAAAGTTTTTGATAAATTTCTTCTGGTTCCACGACTTCCATGTTAGATCCAACTGCATATCCACGAACTGGAATAAAAGTTGTCAATAAAGAATGTAATGATTGTCTTTGTCACTTGCATGAGTTGATTATACTTGCCTTCCCCAACGATGGAAACAACTACTAAATCAGGCTTTCCAATTTTGCGATAATCAGCTTCCACGAGACCGACAACGGTCGACGACAACTGGATTTTGAACATGATTTCTCCAGTCGTACTTATACGTCCATCAACTTTGCCACTGCTCCAACCGATCAAAAGTTCTACTTTTGCATCTCCATTGATGTCGAAACTCTTCATACACATTACTTCGTGCTTCGACTGCCAAACAAAAACGAAAAGTTTTACGAAACCTCAAATGGAAACTTTAGAATGTCTTCATTCTTCATGAGATCATTGTACTTCCAACCACAGGTTCTTTTACATCTTATGATGTTAATTATTTTAATTAAACTCACTTTGACTCTCCATAACCTCCGACCAGAGTCATATGCTCCAACAGTCCCATTAGCCACAGCGTACGCAAATAGATTACCACTCAAAACTGCAAGAATCGTGATTGCCGCTGTTTCCTTGGTTTCCCACAAAACATTGTCTTCTTTTTGAACTCGTAGTTTGAAATCAACTGTACCAGTTATGAGCTAAAACATATGAAATAGAAGTCATTTAATAACAAAATATGAAATAAATGTTCTTCAACCTCAGAATATGCAAGTTTTTAGCTACTTGCCTTAAAGCAAAGTTCATGTTAGAATTTTTTAATTATTTCATGTGAAATTCTCTTCAAAAAATAAACGAACAACTAACATACTTCGTTGTCACCATGTCCTCCATAGTCATACAAAGAAATAGCAGAAACAACATCTGACACAACTGTCCAAAACACAGGACTTCCTTGTTTATTCAGTGCAGTGACCGTCCCGTTGCCGCCAACAACGACAACTTTGTCAGACAACCAACTTAGTTTTCCGAAAGCCAAGCAATTTGCTCCGTCCGTCATCTTTAATATCGATGCATTAGTTCAATTTTAAATTAAAACAAAAGAAATTCTAAACAAATATCTTCAGTTGACTGGTTACCTCAGAATAAAAAATATCAGAATTATCTTCAACCTGGTAGGCCAAAACACGGGAAGATGTTCCAATAAAAAGAATGTCCTTGTCTTCATCATTAAAACGACCGACGCACAATGCTGTCACCTTGAAAAGTTTGTACAAGAAATGAAAGTTTATTTTAATTATGTAGGGGGTAAGACGTTTTTGAAAATACTTCTAAGAAAGTTTGCATCATCATTATATCAAAATTTTCATGATCACTTTGTTTTATGAGTTATAGATATCTTTCTAAGACAATATTAAAAAATTTTTTTTTCATTAACTGCACTTCAGGATAATCATGGAGAAAATTTTTCATGCAAAAAAAAAATTTAGTGAAATGATTAGGATCGTTGAGAAAAAAGTAGCGCTTTTCGACATTTTGATGGTGAAAAAGACTATTGTATTATAATTTTTACAATATAATTGTATATTTTCTCATTTACATCTTTCATATCACAAATTATACATGATGAATAGATACTTATATTGTATAAATTCATTCATGTATTACAGTTGTTAATAAATAGTTTAATTAAAGTTAAAATGTTAAAAATGCAAATTTTACGCAGTATACATGTATAAATTGTATAATCTACTATACCAGCGTAAATAATTAAATATCTGTGTAGTGTGAAATATGGAATAAATGATTTTATGTGTTACAATTCATGTTTCAGTGAAAAGTGCATATAATATTGTAAAATCCTGAGCATACTGTGACTATGTCAATAGCTCAAAATTTCTTGCAGAAAAGTGAAACAATTTTTTAACTACGTAACTAATTTTTTCATAAAAAAGTATAGAATTGGAAAGTTTATCGAATTTAAAAAATTGTATTGATGAAAACTGTAAAATTTTTTCATGTATTTTTAATACTTTATACACTTAGATTGTAATCCAGTACTTCTCGAGATTTTTATACTCAAAAATACAAGAATATTACAACTTTTGAAATAATAATGCAGATTTTGTCACTTTACAATTGTCTATAACAATATCGTATAGTAAGATTTGTCCTTTTTTGTCAAATTACTATATTTATAGCAATTTCATTATGATAATTTTGTACAAGAAATCATGAAATTTTCAGAAAGTAAACCATACTATGTAAATCGTATATTCTACACAAAAATAAATTTTAAGTTCCAGCAAACATTTAGTAAAACATGGACCAATCAAAGTTTTGGTCAGGACAACTTGAGTTTTCATTACGAAAAATTTCCATAATGAAAACTATAGTTGTCATATCCAAAACTTTAGTTGGTCCATATTCTACTAGATGATTTTGCTGTTAGAACCAAACATTTCTCTCCATGTACAATACTATTACACAAAATTTTATATACCGTGCAGATAACTAATATCAATTTAATTATTTGACTTGTTAAAATGTAACTTTTTATATACTGAACAAAAAAAACAATTTATTAATGTCAGTATACGACGACAATTTTTTTATTTTGTGAAAATTACAATATATACTAAGAAATACACAAACATAAATCAAAAAGAATTTTATAAAACTTGCAAAAATAAATAGCTTCTTCTAAAATCTAAATCAGTAGAAATTAAAATATAATACTGCAGAAACGCAGTACATCCTAGAGTTTGTACAACAGACATATATAGTTAATAACCATAAATAGCTAGCAAAAAAAACGATATTTTAAAGTGATATCAAAGTACAAGTTTTAATTGTAATAATTCCTCGATTTTGTCTCAGTGCACGTTACCTGGCCTCCAATTTGAAGTTCCGCAATTTCACCACTCCAAGTATGCCTTCCATCGGTACTTCCTGCCTCTTCATCCAATTTTATATTCTCCCTATGTGGGCTGTGGATCAAAATATTACCACCAGTGGTCGCAGCTGCAATGCACGCGTGGCTACCGTCAAATTTCCCACTGGCCACAAGCCGGGGCTCGATTTTTTTTTGTAAATTTAATGAAAATACAGCCATTTTCGTAGACTACATCCCACTTTTCCAGAAATTGTCAATACTTCGACCTGCGTGCAGGTGAAACAGGTTGAGTTCAGAGCTCGCGTATTGATTTTCCGGTTGTATAGCATCCACTCACACACTTGATTCACTTCAAGTTTACTTTCTTCTAGTAAATTGTGTACATATTGACATTGAAAAACAAAGTTCACAAGATATTTGTTACATGAAATACATGAGAAAATGGTATCCTGAAGTTGTTTGCTCTTTTTTTATTTTTTTATTTTCATAACTTTCAGACACAGACAGTTTCTATACTTTATGTCTGTCGTAAAATATGTTGTACTAAAAAATTTACGGTGTACTTGGACCTTCTCGAAATTTCTCTCGTTACTGTAAAAATGCTGTAGAGTATGATTTATTGCAGAAATAAAAGTATACGTTTCAAATGTTTATAAGATTAAAGTGTTCGTAAATAATGCATAATAATTACTTTATCAGCACCATGAAAAATATAGTCATTTCAAGATCGGTTGTGTACTAAATTAAAACAATTATTATTCAAATGATATTAAATGTTGACCATCGACTTTTTCGTATGGAACAAAATCCTTCATGTATTAATTAAAGAAAACTTGTTTGAAACTTTAAATTTTGTCAGTATCTCTCGATTGAAATCGTATACAAGTTACTTTGACAAATGAAACATTTTTGTAAGACTTGCGTGAAAAGAATTTTACAATGTAGTGTTCTATTTATACGCTGGAAAGTAAGAAGAATTATTTATGGGCGCTCTTTCCAAAATGAGATCCTCGTAAAAAAGATGTACGATGCTCTACTTGTCACCTAACGATACAACTTATGATATGATTCAACTTTACCAGACGAAAAAGTAAAGATAAAGAACGTTTGACAGATAAAAAAGAAATGTAATTTGTATGTATATCGAGACTCATACATTTATATCAGTGGTAAATATTTATATGAGGTAGAACTAAACTGTTTAGAATAACGCAATTTTTCGCGAAAATTACAAAAAGAATTGTAATTCGCAAAGGTCGATACAACGATACCTATAATCGTTGAAATCATGTAACTGACAAGAATGATTGCCATAACTGGGAAAAAAATTCGAATTAATGAATGAAAACAAAAAAGTTTTTTCAGAAAACGTTACGTTCTTGTTCATAGGAATAATTAGATTTGACATCACGCTAGCAAACGTTTATAAGAAGATAGGCTATTAATGTAAAAAACATCTTTATGAAATTACAAACGCATTTGATGTTCAAAAAATTTATAAAATACTGGAAATTTTTAAACATTCTTTATTTAATTTTTCAAACTTTCCGAAATTTATTCTAGAGCATCAAATTTCAGAACTTAATATAGAAATTTTGTATAGAAATACTAGAAAATCTCACGAAGTTTTATGTAACCAAAAGAAAATATATTCAATATTCTGTAAATTTTTAAAACAATAAAAATTCATGTGAATATTATTCTTTCAAGAATTTATATAAATATCAGTGATCAATTGAAATTTTATTTCTAATGCATTAAACTCAAAAAATTTATATAGAAATCGTTGCAAATAAAAAGTCTTGTAAATTGTGAAAATTAAAAAAAAATACAAGTACTGGAAATCTATTCTATGAAAAAACAATTATTGGAAAAATCTATAATTGTTCCAAATTTTCAGCATCAAAATTCTAAAAATCTGTAGGATAATCTGTGAAACTACTAGAAACCTATGAAAACACTATGACACTTTTAAAAAATCGAGGATCTATGTTGATATTATTTAAAATATAACAAATGAAAATACTAAAAATTATTGAAAATTAGAATCTTAAAGTATTTATTTCTATAAATGACTGTAGAAATTAATGGAAATACTAGAAAATTCATCTAATTCTTTTCATAATGAAAAATACGAGAAATGAGCTAATGAATCCTCGTGAAAACCTAGAAATCTAGGAAAAAAATGAATTTCGGAAAATCTTTTTGAATATTGAGAATCTATACTATTTTCAGAGTAGAGCCTAGTGGTCTTTGAATCTATGTACAATTTCATAAAAATACAATGACATTATGAAGATACTAGAAAAGATACCAAAAATTTTCAGAATATCAAAAATTATTGTTGATACGGTTTAGATATGAATCAACAAAAATAGTGAAAATCTAAAAAATTTTCAAATTTATTAAAATACTTTCAAAATTCATATTTATAGTATAGATACTAGAAATATAAATATTGAAAAATGTTGAAAATATTGACTTATTTAACATTTGATAAATTTCATTGCAACCCCTAACATTCGTATTAATTAAAAGCTTACTTATTTCCAGAAAATTGAGAAAAAAAAATGTTTTTATGATCCAAACAATTAATCTACCTCGGAAAAATCGATCCTCCAACTCCAGGCAAAAATTGATCAATTCCTCATTAAAAAACAATACATCTGATGTCAATTTATGCGCTGTACATTATTCATCCGTCTAGGAAAATTAATAACACCAGCTAAGCCAAGCGTTTCCAGTTTCCCCGTTTTATGGTGGGAGTTGCGCAGAAGATGTTTCTCAGATTCAACGAATACCAGCCACAAAGTCTTTTACGTTACTCTGTTAACCAACGTCACAAAGTTACAATCGTCATCTCTAAATCAATGCAAAACGAACGTTATCACTGCAAAAACTAACCACTTAATCTCTGCTCTTTTTTTCCGAAACAACTTGGTAAACTGTAGTAATCTATCGAGTCCTCGATGTATTTTGCTCTCATTTATATAACTTCTATTTTTTCTGCTTCGTGAAGAAGAGTAACAATTGTGAAATTCATTATTTATTTCGTTTTTTTATGTATTTAATACAGTAAACTGAGCATTGTTTGGATTTTAACTAAATTATTGAAAATTCTGACTCCGTTTTAACTAAAAACACAAAAATTGTTCGGAAAAAAGGGGAAGGGTTGGATCCTATCGGACTATTTGAAGCAAACCTGCGGTCGACGCATTCAGTGTTGAGTGCGCGCCGCACCAAGAAAGGTTGCATTAACGTATCGTGTGCCTCGAGTGTTATGTGCCGCATGTTTTCAATTTGACAACGAGATTTCAAGGATTTCAAACAAGTAAGAATATTACTCATCTTCTCAATTACCATATCTGCCTGCACGAAAAATTCAAAACAAACATCTTCAATCTTAAATGTCAATCTCGAGAAACCTGATGAATTTTTTTGAAATTCATGACCTGGGATAATTTCCTCCTCGAAACCTAAACGTAAAATTTTCCCTGGGCAATTTATCATAATAACTTCATTATAGTTTATGTCTCGAAGCGAAACGTTGAGTGCTCGAGTTAATAAAGTTCTATCAACCTATTTAACTTTAAACAAACATTCTGAGTTCCGGAAACTTAATGTTATGGAAGCGATAACTCCGTCGATTTAAAATATTTTCATTATCTTTTTTTCGTTGCATAATAAGCGTTGATTAATTTCACGCTGGAATTATTCGTAATGCAGAACATTCCAATTGACTCTGGACAGAATTATATAATTTTCTCCAAGATTTCCAAGTTCTGGAACGTTTTCTTTTAGAAGACATTTTTAACGAGATCTACTACAGAAAAATATAATTTATGCCAGGAATATCTAACGATGTTGGGACGTTACACAATCGGACCATATTTTCGGATATTTCGAGTGGAGTATTACCTTATTCTCTGCTAATAGAGAACGCTTTCGCACTTGTTTACACAATTGTTACAAAGAAAACAGATGTTCGACGTAACTTAGTGGAAAAACTTTGACAGTAAGAAACTTCGTGAGGTGGTACTTTACAACTCTAATTATAGTTTCGTCTCATTTCTGTACTAAGATTTTGAACAGGAATAGAAAAAATGTCATAACTGATGTTGATCAAAGTGAATCTCGAAGACAGAAAATTTTTCGGTACTCGTTGATAGTGATCTGAAAGAGTTGGTGTATTTTTCAATTTAACTCACTTTGACCGACAAAATTTGCGCGGATTTGCAAGGAAGGATGAGATTTTTTAATAATTATTCGGGGAATGAAAAAAGTTGTAGAGCAAAGGAACTTAGTATAAATTAATGTAGAAACTATGTTTATTTAAAATAACACAAAATCAACAATCTTCGAAGCCAGATTTGAGAAAGACTTTAAAAATAGATGATAAATACACAAAATTCCGTTGTGTATTTTGTTGGTCTTCAGGAATCTTGTATAAATAATTTTTTATTTAATATCATAAATAATTCAACACGTTTGATACAACAGAAAGTAATTTATCCTCATAATGCAATGTATTTAAATTCTAAAAATCACTTTTTGGTATTCGTTAATGTTGATCCAAAAGAGTTGGTGTATTTTTTTAATTTAACTTACTTTGACCGACAAAGTTTTTATGGATTCGCAACGAAAGATGAGATTTTTTATTAATTATTCAGGGGATGACAAAAGTTGTAGTATAAGAGAACTTGGAATACATTTATGAAGAAACTATGTTTATTTAGAATCACCCAAAATCAACAATCTTTAAAGCCAGATCTGAGAAAGACAATAAAAATAGATTATCAATACACAAAATTTCGTTGTGTATTTTGTTAGTTTTCAGAAATATTGTATGAATAACTTTTTTTTAAATATGATAAATAATCAAACACATATGAGATAACATGTAATAATTTTTCCTTTAATGCAAACTATTTAAGTTCTAAAAATCACTAATGATGGGAATTTGTTAGGAGGAAAAAAATTTATTTTTTTCTTCGGAAGTAAATATATTTTGTTATTATTTCATTCAAGGTAAGTCGGAAAAACATTCCTAATAATTGTTTTCAATACTATGAACATTTTTTTTTAAACTACCTATTCTAAAAAAAAAGTTTCAACCTTAATGTTTTATTGAGATCATAAAAAACACTGAAACTCACCATCAAAAAATAACTTAAACTTTCTCATTTAAAATATTTTCTCGCTAATCGGAAGTTCTTAATAATATTCTACCAGGAATTGCACTTGTTAGACCCAGTTAAACTTTTAGATTACCTGCAAATAGTTGATCAAGTTCATCGCAGTACGCAACGAACAAAAACACTCCAAAAAGTCTTGATACAATCAAAGTCTCACTTGGAAAATTCACAAAAAAGAACGTTCTGCAAAATAAAAATAAAAAAAAACTCGTAGCTGAAAATAAACTCCGTAAAAAGCAGAAAACTCACTGAGAACATTTTGCATATCAAAGGTAGAAATAAAATATAACGAAAGGACATCCAAGTGAAGACAAAAGAAGCGAGGAACTACGTGCATTACTTTTTTCCAAAGAGATTTATAAAAGTTTGTTTTTTGGTAAAGAAATACAAATCTAGTGAAACATTCTACAAAAAAATCATGTGACTGATAATTTAAAATGCACTTCTCAATTATCTTTGTTTACTTCTGCATATGGATTTTTCCATTAATAATAATAGATGAAATAAATAGATAGATCCTCAAATGAAAAGTTCAATTTTCTAATTTCTTATTATTTTAGAATATAGTTTTTTATCTTATTTTTTTATTTTCGTTTTGTTTTGTCGGAGGATGGGAATTCCAATAGATTTTTGATTTCGAGTCAACATTTTTCTCCAGTTTGAAGTTTAGTTTTCTGATCCTTTGTAAATGCGTACTTCCGTATAATGCGTTCTCATGGCCAAAGTAGGTAACGCGTTGATGCGATTATATTAAAGTTCCTTTGTGCACGTAAGTGATTTGCGATAAAACCGACGCATTAACGCGTCAGCTCCCAAGTGAGTCTCGGGTTTCGGATCTCAGAAAATTGTCGGATAACGCCCAAGAAAGCGTTGGTATTTTTTACAGCCCCATAAATGGAAAGTGTTTATGTGTTTTCTCTCGTGTACTACAAACCACAAAAAACTACTTGGGCGTGGTAAAAAATGTAAGCGGTATCGTTTATTTCAAGTATATTGGAACAAATATCTTTTTTGAAGTGTAATGGGGATACTTTGTAGTGACCTACACTCACTTAACTTGAATTGCGATCTCGTAATCAGAGTTAAATCACTTTCGGAACATTGGCTTTACCCTTATCACTCTAAACCTTATTAGAACCTTGTGAATAAATTCATGAGACTGACCTTTTAAGGATATCATTAGAATTGGAGAACTTGGAAAAGTAGCTTTTTTAGGAATGAGACCCTGATAGTCTAGCTCAGAGTAATTGCTTTCGATTAAAAAATGCGTTAACAAGGTATGTACAAGATTCAATTTTTTTCTTTTGGATATTTTTAGTGCGATTGATGAAACCTTAGAAACAAGAGAAAACATTTTCATCCATTTTCGTTGAGAGCACGAAAAATAAAATAAAATTTTATTGGTTGTGGAATAATTTGATGAAGTTTTGCAGTATGATAGGAATTTTTATTGTAGCTGAGTTGACAAAAAAAGCAATATATCCTTTTTTTGCAATTGTATAAATTATGATAATAGATGTAAAATATTCTTAAAATTATAAAAAAAAGTGGAATTTTATCTTGTATATATTTTGATTTTTATAAATCTATTACTTCAAAGTCATAAAAACTCTAACGATTCTAATTTTTTTATATTATCAGGTACCAAGTTTATTTAATACAAAATTTCGTTTCCATTTAGATTTTAAATATCATTCAATCTATGAATACGCAATTTTCTTTTCTCTAAATTACAAGTAACGAATTTCAAATATTCGTCAAACCCTGCCAACCACCAATGTTGTAAATTTTAACCTAGGCGTTGCGAATTCTTAGAAAAGATATAATTATAATTGTTTTTTCATTTCCTGCAAATTATGTGACATAAGTAAATTTAGGTAACTTTAAAATGAAAAATAACAATGTTCAATAATTTTGATTAATAAATTTAAGTAAAAAGTTCTTGAGTGCTGGACACTATATGACAAAAATTACGAATTAACGCATTTTATGTCTTTATTTTCCAGAGTTACTTTAAATGATTATCAATTGCAGCTATTTTATTATTATAAATAAACAATTGCCAAATTCGTCTTAACCAGTATTTTAATTTGTATGTAATTTAATTTTCAATCGGAACTTAAATTTTGGGAAGTGTATTATTTTTCAGAATATCGTTTCATAATTCCTCATGAAATGTTAATAAATATCAATAATTAAGTTTGAAAAAATTTCTTGAATATTGTAAAACTAGTCTTAATTTAGTAAGTTTCATCATAGATTTCAAAAAACCGACATATTTTATTATTTAATTATAATTCAAATAAATCCAAAAATTTTCTATTACAGTTTATTATTGTTTTGTTGTAACAGAAAAACTCTGATAGCAATAATAAATTCTATCACTAGAACGATTTTTTTCTTTAATGATTGAATAAATTTCTCAATGTATATAATAACTTAATATTGGAAATTTATTTATTTCAAAAATATAATTTCGGTACATTCAGAAATATATTAATTCCATCGATAATGTTGGCATCCAAGAATTTCATTACAGTTTCATAGAGATAGTAATATTAATGATCGTTCTTTCAATCACAAGATAATCATAGGAGTGGGATTTTATTTACCTTATCTCGAGGCTCTTCATCAATATGCTCAGATGTTTTTTATTGTCGCAATTGCATGTAATTTTTAATACAATAGGTTAAGTTAAAAACTAAGCATTAGTGGTGCAGATGTTTCTGATGTTAAAAATTATACATATTAATGAAATATCAGACAAAACTTCTTTCATATTCAAAATTATCTAAATTTTTCGAAAAAAATGTAAATAACACATGTATGAAACAAAATTTGATGATGTCTATGATTTTTGTATTTTTCGGTTTTGTCTTTTTCTAACACCAACACTTAAAAAAAGACGTCAGATGCATATTATTAAATAATCCATATAACCTGTTGTCGGTTCTGTTGTGAAAAATTTTTATTTTTTAGCCATGTAATTATATTTCATGAAAAAAATTGTTGAAATATCTACAATCCAGTACATTTATATTATTTAATTTCTTATCATGATATATCTGTATAATATCTTTTGTATTTTTTGAATCATTTCTTTATAAATTAATTGATTTTACTTTTTAATTACAAAATAAAGATTATAAATATAATAAATTAACGTAAAATATGAATTTTAATGAATTTATTTTTAAAATCCATTTCGATACGCAAATTCAGAAAATGAGTGTTTATTTGTTTTTTTTTATAACCATCCGTAACTCACTATTGAATTTCCTATTGTAATAAAAATTGTACGTTTTCATCACGAATTTTTTTAAAATTATGTCATTCATAATAAGCAACGTTATGAATAATAGTTATTCAAATTTAATTTTCCACATATTTTCCACCACTAGCGGTTAATAGATGTAATAAGTGGTAAATTTGAGTCTAATTTTTTCCTTATTATTTTTGGTTTAAATTGCGGAGGCGTCAGTGCATGTGGCAGCCAACAGCCTCACTATATCAAAAATTACATGCTGAGTATGTCTTGATGACCATACTCCGCCGATTCCGCAAAGAATCAACGAGCTATTGAAGTAGCGAGCACCCTTTTTAATCTTGCAGCCGCTCGTGGCCTCTCTATAAGACTTACGCTAAAAACTTTCGATGCGAGATAGCAGGGTACAACGCGATCTGTTGCCTACATTACCAACTTATTTTTCGCGCGTTGAAATTCAAATCGTGCTATTTCAAAAAACCCATACTTACACAGAAAAATATCAATAACGATTTTCCAATCGATGTCATGAATTTATATTCATATTTTTATAAACAAATTTTGTATCAGTCAAAAAAAGTTACGTTTTTGATAACTTGAATTTGTTTCAACATATTTCATAGTTTTTACTTTACAATCGAAAATCATTGCATCAAAATATTTTCTAAAAGAGTTGATCGTATTCGTTGTCATTTGGGATAATTATCGATTTTCAAAAATTTTTATGATCATTACGAAAAAAGATACTTAAATTTATGAAATCAGTCAAACTTACTATCTCGTCAATAAATTCCTTTTTGTTCTTACACGAAACAAATTTTTATTATTTGCGGGCATTCATGATTTCCTAACTTGACAATAGTTTTTATTCTTCTATATTACTTATTTTTTTTTTTTCAAATAGTTTAACCGTCTAAATATTTATAATCAAAACATTTTCGGAGATTTTCAATTTACGATATTTTTTCAATATTCAACGAAAAATGAGAGTTTTTTCGAAAAACTACTTCAATCTACACATGAATAATAAAGCTACTAAATGTTGAAATAATTGATGGATTAAGAATGGAAGATCTATTCAAAGTTTAAGGAAATATAACTCATTTATAACGAAATAAAAAATAATCAGAAACTATATATGAACATTTATTAATTTATTATCTAATAAATCATTTAATAAATTCATGAATCAATGAATTATTTGCTAAATTATTCATGATTATATTATATATGTATGTTATTTATGTACAAATATTAAGAAATATATATATTATAAAATTTAATTGGAATTCCAATCATTACTCGTTTAAAACAAGATATATCGTTGAATAAAAAAAATAAAGTCACTTTTTTATAATTTCGTGAATAATTATCTAATAATAAAATATTTTATTCCAAAAAATTTTAAATCGTTTCTTTTTCAATTCAATAATTTTTTTTAAATTTATTGTTTCATTTTTTGTGTGTTCATTTCTACCAAATTTTACAAGCGTATAATAATTAATTCCAGAAAACATGCAATAATTATTTATTATACATACAACAATACCCACAACAACAGATTTTTCAGTCAAATAATTACTGACAGATTTAATTAATTAAAATTTGATTAAAATTTAGAGAGCAAGAAAAACTTTTTTTTATCATCGCCCTCGTCTTCTTTACGTACATGCACTCTCAGAGTACTCATCAATATTGTTTTCTATTAATGAGAAAAGTGTTGAATAAAAAATTTTAAGCGCATTATTGAGGCTACTCTTTCGGTTGATCGATTGACCCGTTATGCGTGTGCTGTATATCGACCGGTGTTTTCCGCAGAAAGGGGAAATTTCATGCAAAGGTCGTTGCCTTTTTGATCTCGCACTTTCGGCAATATATCAAAAAGTTGTGATTTAATCATAAAAACTTCCATCATAAAAGATAATTCGTTCCCCTCTAATTTTTCTAATGGACGACGAAGATAAAGTGTAATTGGAAGTACACGATTCGTCTCTAGCCCAACACTTTCGAAAATAAGCTAACTATCAAGAAAATTATTTATCAATTTATCATGCAATTTCTGTTCTTTTTAACTGGATCTTTAAATTAACGAGATTATCTTAATCATACTGGTAACAATTTTTTTATCATCGATTCTGTTATACTTAAAAAAAAAATATTTAAACTCATTAAGTGGCAATGAACATAAAACTTCAATGATAAATATTGTATAATAGTTTATATGTATATTATAATAATTATGTTGCTGATAATTATAAAAAACCATTGCTGAATGAAATTCGTCCTAAATGTAAAAAAATTCCAGCAGAACTCAACGAGTATGAATCTCAATGTTTCATATTCGTCCGGAAAAAGTTCCGCTATTAATAACTATCATTTTATTTAAAAGATGGAAATTTTTCGTTATATAGGATAAGTTGATAATGCATGGTTTGAATATACGTGACGTCAATTATTCTGATAATCTGGATGATGCACCGTCTTTCGTGCCAGATGCCAGTAATGCCTACATAGCATTTCACCAACGTGTCAAATTTCATTTGCTTTGATTTACTAACACAAAAAGCTGTTTGATATTCCTGTGGTGATTTCAATAGAATATCTGCAGCTGCGTGTTCGATAATTATTCTATTGAAGTTTTTGGATGAACGTTATATAATTTTCTGAATGACCTTCAGAACTAGTTTATTGATTTTTTTTAATTCCTCATTTCAAAAAATTTTTAGGATTTAGAGGATGATGAATTTTTCAATATTTTTAAATTTTGAATTTTTAGTCGATATGATGTGTTGTATAGTAGCTAAGGAATTTAGTACTGTGTGATTTTTTTTATTATTAAGTTTTTTTAAATGAATCTCGTTCATCATTTACACTAAAAGTTGAATACTTCTTCTAACTATCTTGAATGTTAAAAAAAAATTTTTTTTTAAATAAGTCTTACATTATGAAAAAAGTTTCCATCACTCTCATCTATCTCATCGATGGTTTTTTTTAAACCTATTTTTTTATATACTCTGACGAGTTCGTTGAAGGAAAAATGTAATTGTTGCTTTGAATATCAATTACACAGTTTTGAAACTGAACATTTAAAAGTTGATAATCGCTTTGAACAATGTAGAAGAAAAAGTACCTTATATAATATTTTTTAATTAATATTTTAAAAAGAGAACTCACTGGATAACGACTGTTTTCCTTCGTTAACTCTGCAAAAAAATTCATTACATAATTCTTATTTTCAAGAAAACACGTCGTTCAAATCTGAAGCTCATTCAAATTTGTGTAAAATATATTTCATGAAATTTCAGATTTCAAATGATAATTTTACAAGGTTTTGTTCTACATCAATGCTAAAATGGCTGCGAAATTGCGACAAGTTTTCGGTTCGTGGATTGAAATCCTGAACAAGTGCCAAAATTTCGAACTTATAAAAAAGAAATATACATTTTTAAGCTGCAACGAAATATTTGATATTGATTGAGTTTCTTTTTGATATTTCGTTGAAGTAGATATATTCAATCAGAAAAGCTATATTATTTTTAAATAAAATTGAAAACAATCAAAAAATAATTTGAAAAAATCAAAATACCTATTAGCGATCTCTACGTAAGACGTATGGAATTTGTAAAACGAGAAATCTGACACTAAAAATATAGAAATTAAAGAACTGAAGCAGTTTTTTTTAATTGGCAAAAATTATTTTATTTCTTCAAATTCATTTTATATTTAATCAAGAATTTTGTATCAATCTTTCAATTCTTTTATTTCATTTTAGTTCATCGATTAATAGAAATTTATTTAAATAAATGGATATACTATCGTATTTGTCATTACATACCGCACAACGTTTACGAAACCTTAATTAACAAATTCAAATAATAAACTTAAACCTCAGAGTCGTGTAATTTTATAATGCGAAAATATAAATTAAAAAACTAATGTGTTCATTTACCGTTAGGGATGTTTTCGAAAAAATATATGATAAAAAATATTTTTGCTTTTTCTATTTATCTAAACTACGGTTTTTTTAAACCTTTCCTGTACAATAAACTTATAAAAATTTATTTAAGTATAATAATGCTCCTTCCAGTAAATTTTCCAGAGTTTTTGTGTTGAGGATTATGTTATTCATTACAATATTTATGATGAGTATTCAGAACTTAACATAAAATGTTATGATTATCATGTATTTGATTGTTATGCCATGTATTTTTCGAATTACTTTATTATATATTAGATGACTGTTATACAATTTTTTTCTATATTTTCCTGATCTAATATTTTTCTGATAACACTAGAGTAAATTTCAAGTATCTCAAGTTACATACGAAAATTAAATTGAAATCTAAAACTTTTTGTCATTCCTGAAAGTTTCATAAGTTTTTTTAACTATGAAAAATTACAATAAAAAAAAACACAATAGTTATAACGGTTCATAAAAAATTACAAACAAACTAAATTCATAGTATTATCAAACCTTTTTTTTCTTTTTCCACAAAAATTGAATACACAATCAAAAAAATGCAATCAATCATGAATCTCTTTGTGTTTCCTCCTCACTATAAATTATCACAAACACATCAGCGCTTGTCAATCTTTCATAACAAAAAGCATAAACTAATGATACTAACCAAAAACAAAAAAACAGCTCTTCTTCATATTCGGACCCAATACACTCGCAAAAAACTTCATTTTTCCCATGCACCCGTAAAAAAGGCCACTTTATTTCTATGGAATGCGGGAACAAAGGCCCCTTTTTGGGGTACTCAGAAATCAGCGGGAAATATCAACAAAAACGCTGGGAAACATTCACAAATCACGGATCAGGAAACTTTCTTCCCTGTGATCCCGGATTTATGAATATTTCCCTAGGGTTTTATTGATAACTCCCACTGATTTCCAAGTACTCCAAAAAGAGGATTTCGTTCCTGCGTTCCATAAAAATGAA
>JAPYZL010146494.1:0-13019 GCA_030522825.1 Platygaster orseoliae
ACACAATAACCCGGCGTAGAATGATCGGAAATCAAAAAAATTGGGCGATTTACTTAAAATATGAGTTACTTCTCCCCCCCCCCCCTCCCCCTGGACGTTGTAAAGTTATTATTTTCGTTTTTCAACAATTCGTGGGCTATTGAAGCAAAAAACGCGATTTTGCACTAAATTTTCCGCCATTTTGTATGTAAAAAACTACCTAAATATAAAAATGGAAAAATTTGAAAACCCTAGGGGGGAGGCATTTTATACCAAGAAAGTATGTTCCAAGTTTGAAAAGAATCGGTCGAGTCGATTTTGCAGAATCGTGTTCACAGACTCAAAAAATTGATTTTCAGAATAACGCGTTAATAGTTTGTCTATTTCTCAAAAAATTTGAAAAAAAAAAACATTTTTTTGTGACTCACATTGAATCATCAATTGATTTGAAATTGAATTAAACTTCAAGAAAACGAAAAAAAAGAAAACCGATTTTCTGAATCTGCTTATCCCTTACCCCCCCCCCCCCCTAAAATATTGTTAAATTTACTCCCAAAATTTTTTACAACACGATCTTGTATTTTAAGAAACATGTTTCATAAAGTTTTTTCATACAAAATAATGTTGCGATTTTTATTACAAATATAGTATTTTTTTTAAGTAATTTTTTTCCGTGTATAGTACATTTATCCATAAATATATTTGTTTTTACAATGCAATAGAGTACAACCTTCAACGTTGCAATTATAAGTTGAAATACAGTGAAAAATACTTATTACAGTATTTTTTACTTCAGTAAATAACAATTTTCAATAAAAACCAACAAG
Organism: Platygaster orseoliae; assembly: GCA_030522825.1. Lineage (NCBI taxonomy): Eukaryota > Metazoa > Arthropoda > Insecta > Hymenoptera > Platygastridae > Platygaster > Platygaster orseoliae. Next base: position 807 of record JAPYZL010146494.1, read on the forward strand.
TCTTTAAAATTTTGACAAATTTAAGATTACAATTAAAATTTTCTTTAATAAATATCATGGAAAATTTTGAAGTTCATCAATAACTTCACATAAATTTGTAGAATCTTGAAAAATGTCGATAAATTTTGTAAATTTCGGAAATTTTTAGAAATTCCATAAAACTACAAAAACCGTGTTGAGGTCTTTGAATTATAAAAAAATCAAAAAAATTTTTTTGGGCACAAATCATCGATAATTTTGGAGATTTTTCTATACAACCATGAGTGTTAAAAACTTTGAAAAATTAAAGGAAGAATTTTGTAGAGTATATCAGAAATTATTTCTAAATTCTGTATATTGTAAAGAATTTCGAATCTTAAAAAATAATATGGAAACGGCATAAAATAGAAATGGAAAAATGTAGAAAACTTTTTGAAAAATCATGAAATTCAAAAATTAGGAACATCTAGAAATCTAAAATATTTGAAATTATTCACAGTTTTTTAATTGCAAAAGATACACCGAGAAAAAAAAATAATTTGTAGGTACTATAAATATTGTAAAAATGACTATATCCTAAAAAAATCTACAGTACTATTTTAATTTTTTATATACTATAATACATTTATCAATAAATATATTTCTTTTTGAAATACAGTATAGTAAAAAGTCAAACATCGCAATCATAAGTTGGAATACAGTAAATAATACTAAACATGTTGTATTTTTTACTGAAGTAAATAACAGTTTTCGAGAAAAACCAACAAGTCTCCAAAATTTCGACAAATCGAAGATTCCAATAAAAATTTCATTTTATAAATATCATGGAAAATTTCTAATGTTGTCAATAATTTTACATTTTTCTATAAATTTGTAAAATCTTAAGAAATGTCGATAAATTTTGTGAATTATGAAAATTTTTCCAAATTCTATTTAATTAAAAAATTAATTGTTCAGGTGTTTGAATTTTCAAAAAATCAATAAAATTCTTTTTCGTACAAAAATCATCGGTAATTTTAGAGATTGCATTAAAAATCTACGAGTCTTTTAAACTTTTAAAAACTCAAGATTCCGAAAAAATTTTGTAGAATATCAAGATAATTATTTTTATATTTTGTAAATTGTAAGAAATTTCGAATCTTAAAAAAAATCTAAAAACGGAATAAAATATTAATGGAAGTATTTAGAAATATTTTCAAAAAATCTAGAAATTAAAAAACTCAGAAAATCTATGAATCTAAAATGTTTTGAATGATGCATAATTTTTTGTTTTTTGTGCACATTATAATTATTTAAATTTCTAAAAAAATGACATCATCGTTTAAAATTATATCAACTTGTAATAAGCATCCTAAAACTAACAAGTGCTTTTTAAGAGTTAAATTTTTGAAAAAAGTTTTATCATTTATTGGATAATGCTTTATTATTTTTCTTCCTAATTTTCATGATTTTTCGATCTTTTGTAGTAAAAAAAAAAACTGATATTTTGTTTCTTGTTTCAAGCTTTCGGTCTTTTTTTTAACTCTCATCAGAAAATTAATATTCTTTTTTTCATTATTTTTTTCATTTTCTCGACTTCAAGGAATCAATAAATCATGAAAATTATGAAAAAACAATTTTATGATTATAATTTATTCAAAGTCATAAAAAATTAATTGAGGATTACTTGTAAATTGCAATATGAACAAAAAAAATGCACAATCGACTGCTGCACAAAAACCTGTATACATAATGTTAATAATGCACAAAAATGTTATGCGAAATTGATACCCTCCTAACTATTACAACTGGTTTAAATTCAGTTTATTGCAATCAAGAGAAACTCAATCTATTATCACAATATACTAAGAGTTTTTTCAGGCCAAAGAAGACTAACTTCATGAAATCAAAACATATTGAAAGAAAAACCTTTTGTTTCTGAAAAAGTTAAGCACGGAAAATGAAATCCGAATTATTCATATTGATTTTTTTAAATAACGAGCTCGTTTGGCCAATCGAGAAATCAAACATTTGTCTTAATAGTTCGACCCTTTGTTTGAATTCATGACGAGAGTATTCGAGGGCATATGCGAATTACGTGCACAGAGCGGAGATTTCGCATAAAAGAGTCAAGTACGTTTACTCGCGAGGGTTCGCAAAAATCGTTCGAAACAACAATAACAGCCAACAATCGAGATTCTGACACTTTTTTCATCCGTTTTTTTACTGTCTACAAGATCTGAAAGCGAGACATCATTAGGGAACAATACGTATGCAATCCAGTTTTTCGAGGATTTGATTTAGCAATGAGAGAAATCAGTAATGAATGAAACATTTCTATAATCAAACCCTTAATTTTTTTTATAATCAGAGGGTTGGAATAATTTGGCAAAAATTCTGAAGTTTTCTGGTTTACGTGAAAGAAATGACAAGTATTACTGAGTGCAGCCCAGGTGATTGGGGACCTTTTTATATAATTACATCTTTCTCGCAAGCCCGTTGTAATAGCCTACTTTGATAAGTTGAGCGATTGCATAATATAACGTGCTACAATAGATTAAACATTTACGAAATATGACGAAGTTATACATACATGGCCAGTTTTCTAGTCCACGAAAACACGTTGTGCAATTTACTTAGTTTCCAAAATCCTTAAAGGAGGCCACTTACACAACAGCCCATAAAGTTCTGAATAATGAAAGAAAACCTAAATTTAAAGTTAAGTTAGGTATGTTTAAATAATGTTTTTTGGAATTTTATGTTGTTTCTAAATGATGACATGAGATTTCCAACTTATTATTTTGAATTTTGAGATTTTGAGGATTTTTTTTTTATCGAAAAAGGTGCAGGAATTATGAAAATTTTCCCTCCCAAACTCGGGTGCCCTCTCGCGGTGCTCGGAGGTAAACAAAAGAGGATGGGGTTGGTTGGGCTGCTCTCGCTTTGGCTAGAACGCTCAATAACGTGCGAATTCAAGGGGAGGAAATGGGACTAACAACACTCACTGCCTGTCGCGATTTCGGGCTCTTGTTTATTTTCCCCGAGTTTTGTTAATTCCTTTACACGGGAAATCTGTTGTTTCCTTTGGCGATAAAGGCTGCTTTTAGTGCGCTTCAGTCACTGTGTTATTTTACGGATTGCTGCGTATCGCCAACTACCAACACCAAAATGTAAAGAACACAAATTTGCAAAATATTGAAGTTGTGGAGTACTATTATGAAGCAAATAACAATTTATAAAATGAAATAGAAGAAAGGGCTTTTAATGTATAACCTAAGTTGAAAATTTTGGTTACCTATTTTCATAAGTAAGAAATTATATTTTAAAAACTAATGCACACTTCTTAAGAGTTGAGTAAGTCGTTCGAAGTCAGTAACTTACAGCATCGAACATGAAAACGAAAAATTTCAGAGGAAAATATAAAAGGGAAAAAATGTGTTCGTCGCACCTTTCCGCCATCTCTTTATTCCGCGAGATCCCACCCTTTGTCTACCCTTGGCCCGTTTATCCCCTGGTTTCTCCGTCTCTTTTCATACCCGGTTTCTCTGTCTTTTTCTCCCTCCAGTCCTCATTTCCCACACCGTCGTAGTTCGATTCAGCCCACGGCGCCATGCGAGATTTGTTTTAAAATCCTTTTACAATTCAGCTCCGGCCGGTTCTCTCTAACCCCCTTCCCCTTCCCAAATTTCTCTGCCATCCCCTATGTAAATTGCGTGTGAAGAGACTCGAGGATAATCCGAGTTGTTTTTCATTTCATTTTTTTCGTCGTCTTGCTTGGGTCTTTCGTTTCATAATATTTATTCTGGAGATTTTTACGTATAATCAAGTAATTTTTAATGTTAAAATCGGTTTAAGTTATTTCGAGAAACGTTGTGTATATTACGTAGTGTTGCTGAAGAGGAATGGAGGAAATTACAATTTTTTGAGTTACTTTCCAAGAAGAAAAACAGTTGTCCTGCAAAATTCAAGAATTTTTTGAATATTTTTGAATTTAGTAGTTTATTTTGAGTTTAAGGCGAAATTTTCTCTGCATTTTATTTAGTTAATCACTGATCAACTTTTTGATTTTAACTTTTTAATTTTGAACTTTTTTGTTCTTAAGAAAATCTCTGACTTTTGCATCCGAAAATTTATGAAGGCTAATTAGAAACTGCAAGAGCTTATTTTTAAAATTGAAGAAAACTTTTCGATTTTTTTCGAAAACGAACTCTCAAAATCTGAATCAGTCAAATTTAAATTATTTAAATGTGTCACTGATGATATGGCTAAAAAATTTGTTTTTCTCACCATATTGACAGATTCGTCAGTAAAAACGTCACTGATTGAATCCGTTGCAAATCAGTCGAAATTCAACAGCCTTATAAACAAACGTTACGAGAACAAGCCTGACAGTATTTGTTATAGACCGTTTCCGTTTCAAATTGACCGACCCATTCGGGTCATGATTTTATTTTTCTATAATTTTTAAATATATCGTTAAGAACACTATTTCATTAGATACGTATTTTTCTTTTCGGCAAAAATATTTTTTTTACGATTTATCGACATTCATGTTCTGAGCGTAAAAATCGATTTTTCTCATTGAAAAAAAAACTTTTTTTTCAGACACGCACAGTTTTACTCCAAATTCGAATTTTTCGACGTTCTTTTTTTCAAATGTTCAAAATTGATTGAAATTTCATAAAAAAATATTCACGAACGTTTCTCGATTGTAGTTAGTAAATAATTTGACAATAAACAGAAAGTGAAAAAAATTTTCAAAAATTTTTTTTTTCAAAATGCGTTTTTTTTATTTTTTAAATTTTTACCTAATATTGTAAACAGTTTCAACTAATGTCCAGAATAATGAATAGCAAAAAATAGCAAAAAATTTTTTTTATGAGTTACGATTTTAAAAAAAAAAACGTCTTTTTTTGTGAAACTACGAGGCTACATACTGTATATACCTTATACCTCGAGTGTAATACGTTCAAAATATCAAAAAATAATGCGTGTAACATACTTTTAACATTCTGTATCAGTGAACAAAAATTTTTTCATCAATGAGCGTGAAATTTGTCATTAAAATTTCAGTTCTTCTCCGAATAATAAACCGATCGTTGGTCGTATAAATGAGAAAAAAAAATGTCTAATAGTTGTATGGGTACTTTTATATGACAGAAAGAATGAGGACGCAAATAAAAAATTAAAAATGATCGAACATTCTTTAAATCACTAAATCACAAAATTTTACTACATATTGGAGCCGAAGTCAATAACTGTAGTACCAGAGTTAATGCAATTTATCACACTATGTAATAATTTGTACAATAAGTTCTAATAACCAAAATACTTTGCTTCAGACGTTTAAAAAATTTTTTTTAATTTTATATTCCACATTTATATTCACACGTTTTCGCAGTACATGTCTCGTAAGAATCGACTCCTTTCACATTTTTCCATGTATGTGTTTCGCGAATGCCTTTAACTTTACTGTTTTTTTCCAAATATCAATTTTTTTCACCCGGGAAGGTTGAAATGTCAATAGTATGTTAAACGCATAATTTGTTGATATTTCGAACGTATTACACTCGAGGTATAAGGTATATACAGCATGTAGCCTCGTAGTTTCACAAAAAAAACGTTTTTTTTTTCAAAAAATCGTAACTTAGAAAAAAAAATTTTTGGCTATTCACCACTAATTTGGACATTAGTTCAAGCTATGTACAATATTATGTAAAAATTAAAAAAAAAACGCATTTTGTAAAGAAAAATTTTTGAAAATTTTTTTTTACTTTTTGTTTATTGTTCAATTATTTATTAACTACAATCGAGAAACGGTCGTGAATATTTTTTTATGAAAGTTCAATCAATTTCGAACATTTGAAAAAAAAAAGAACGTCGAAAAATTCGAATTTGGAGTAAAACTGTGCGTGTCTGAAAAAAAAGTTTTTTTTTCGATGAGAAAAATCGATTTTTACGCTCAGAACATAAATGCCGATAAATCGTAAAAAAAATTATTTTTGCCGAAAAGAAAAAATACGTATCTAATGAAATAGTGCCATTCATGCCGATAAATCGTAAAAAAAATTATTTTTGCCGAAAAGAAAAAATACGTATCTAATGAAATTATGCCATTCAGTCTAGAATTCATGAACATACGCTCCTAAAATTTGGTAGAAATGAACAGACAAAAAATGAAACAATCATTGAAAAATAATTGATTTATTATTTACAAAAAAGAATTCAAAATTTTTTAAAATGAAACACTTTATTATTAAATAATCAATAACGAAATTATAAAAAAAGTGATTTTATTTTTTTATCTAACAATTTCTTATTTTAAATAAGTAATGATTTAAATTCCAATAAAAATTTATTGTATCAATATTTCTAGAAAGATGTACATAAATAACATACATATATATAATAATCATGAATAATTTTGGAAGTAATTCATGAATTTATAAATTGATTGAGTAATTTTTTAAACAATAAATGAAGAAGCTATCACATATTCTTTGATTGTTTTTTATTTCATTATGAATGAATTTTAATTCCTTAAACGCTTCATATTTCTTCCATTTTTGAATCTACCAATTATTTAATCATTTAGTAGCTTCATAATTCATGCGTCGATTAAAGAAATTTTTTCAATAAACTCTCCTTTTTCGTTGAATATTGAAAAAATATCGTTAATTAAAAATGTTGGAAAATGTTTTCACTATAAATATTTAGACAGTTTAACTATTTGAAAACAAATTAATTATTATTATAAAAAAATAGAAACTATTGTCAAGTCAGGGAATCTTAAATGCCAGAAAATGATAAAAATTTGTTTTGTGTGACGACAAAATTAAATTTTATTGGTAAAATTTAAAATACAAAGTTTTACTGATTTAAAAAATTTGATCATTTTATTATTTATTAGTATTTCTTAAAATTTGTATATTAATAACATACGCATATATAATTATCATGAATGATATAGTTAGTAATTCATGAATTCATGAATTTATTGAGTAATTTTTTGAACAATAGACAAAGAAACAATCGTATATTCTTGTATTGTTTTTATAAAGTTATAAGTAAATCATATTTCCTTAAACTCTTCATATTTCTTTCATTTTTGATAATACCAATTATTTCATCATTTAGTAGCTTCATAATTCATGTGTCAATTAAAAAAATTTTTTCAATAAACTCTAATTTTTCATTGAATATAGAAAAAAAACGTAAATTGAAAATGTCTGAAAACGTTTTGACTATAAATATTTAGACGGTGAAACTATGTAAAAATAAATGAATTAGTATTATAGAAAAATAAAAACCATTGTCAAGTCAGGAAATTTTAAATGCCCGAAAATAATAAAAATTCGTTTCGTGTGATGACAAAATCGAATTTTATTGACAGGACAGAAAGTTTTACTGATTTCATAAATTTGAGTATCTTATTATTGATTATTATTTCTTAAAATTTGTATATTATTAATATACATACAAATAATTATCATGAATAATTTAGAAAGTAATTTATAAATTAATGAATTTATTGAGTAATTTAGTAAAAAATTCATCCAGAAATAATCATATATTCTTTGATTGTTTTTTATTCCGTTACGAATAAATTGAATTTTCTTAAACTATTTTTATTTTTTCCATTTTTGAATCTCATAATTATTTCATCATTTAGTAGCTTCATGATTCATGTGCCAATTAAGGAAATTTTTCAAATAAACTCTCCTTTTTCGTTGAATATTGAAAAAATATCGTAAATTCAAAATGTCCGATCAGTTTTTTTATACAAATATTTAGACAGTTAAACTATTTGAAAATAAAGAAATTAGTATTATAAAAAAATAAAAACTATTGTCAAGTCAGCAAATTTCAAATGCCTGAAAATGATAAAAATTTGTTTCGTGTAACAACAAAAAGGAATTTTATTGACAAGATAGAATTTTTTACTGATTTCATTAATTTAGTATCTTTTTCTAAAATGTTTTTAAAAATTTCCGAAAATCGATAATAACCCAAAATGCCAACAAATACGGTCAACTTTCATTTTTTTATATTTTGATGCAATGATTTTCGATTTAAAAGTAACAGCTTTATTTTCCCAAAATAACAGATTCCATCTAAATACATAACGAAAAATTCAGTCAACTCGTGGTGGTAGAGTTCTGTCAAATTTATTTGTCAATCTTACTGATTCATCCAGTTAAATTCGACTGATTCGCTGTTGCCGCATTCCTTTCAATTAAACCTGTCAGATTTGACTGAAAATCTGTCGTATTTGATAAATTCAGTTTTAGAGAGTAATACTTGGAAACAACTGGGCTATAAACAATATAAAACCGTTAAAAAAAGGAATTTCAGATTTAAAATCTTACTAAAAACATAAATAAAGTAGTCCATCAATTTAAACTTTAACAAAACTCCAAGTTACATTTTTCAGACATCCAACTCAAACCTTCTCACGAAGTTCCTAATTCGATACTGCTCGAATTCCATTAAACAACTTTTGTCAGAATTCATTCTAAAAGCGCGCGATTGCGAAGCGGCAGTCACCAATTATACGCCCGTTTTCGCATTACAGCCGTAGATGAAAACAGGTGGGTCATTATAAAGCTCGAATGGATGAGAGAAAGAGGGAAAAGGGTTGTGCGCGAGAGAATGAATCCGGCACAAAGCGCCAGGAGTTGATGCAGAACAGTTGATTATTCGTAGGCGTCTAAAAACATGTTCGCGCGCAAGTGCAAATGCACTAAGACAAAAACGCGTTTGTTAATTTCTCCTTTATACCACTCATTACACTCGCGATTATTTTCTCGAAAAACGTGATTGACGATCCTCAGTTCATTTTTTGACTCCCTCATGGGGAATCTTTGTTGATAAGAAGAAGATTTATTGTCTTGATTAAGAGAGGTTGCGATTTATGAAGGGTAGTTTCTTTAAGAAGATGAAAAGGTTGAAGATTATTATTATTATTTATTGAAATTATCCTGTGTATATTACCATATGCATCTAATATCAGTGTAATGCCACCGATAATGATATTTCAAACCCAGAATATCGCGTCAAAGTAATTACAGCACCAGATGCCATGCAATTAAACATTGGCTGAGAGTGAAAAAGTTGTCTCGAGTGGTCTTTGCGGGAGTATGAAAGGCCCGAAGTAAAAAAGAGCCATTGACCAAGATTGGAGAAAAAGGCAATTAGGAGAAATGAAAACTAACCTGTAGCCGTTGCAGCCGAGGTCGCGGGGTTGTAGGGAGCCGTGGCTTGGTTCCCTGTGCTGCTTGGGGAGGTTGTGTGATGGGAGGTTGGTATTCCCGACCTCCCCGACAACCCCGTATGATGCTGGTAATGAAGTGGCTCGTGGAATACGTACGCTGGGTAACCCTCGGCCCTTTGCTGAAGGCAGCTCCCACTCATGGACCCACCCAAACTACCCGTCATCGACCTGTAATGATCGATTTATTCCATTGCGTTAACATAATGACATTCGGCAAGCATTTTATCGTGAATCAGAGAGTCTTTTGCAGTCGTAATTTGGTTTCGTGACAACTGTTTGTTTTCTACATGGAGAGGAATTTTTGGTTACAGTGACCATTGATTTAGTAAATGTGAGGCCACCAAAGTTTTTGGTAGTATAACTGAAACTTAAGGCATGATAAATAAATTGTTGGTTATTGCAACTTGATGATCAGTCATGGAAATTGAGCATTAGTTGTTATAACAGAAGCTTTGGTGGATCCATATCTTACTAAATCAATGGTTGCTATAGCCAAACGATTTTTCTTCGTGTAGAGTGGTTTTGGTGTATAAAACGCCTCCAAAAATTGGGAAAAAATTAAATTTGAGTTTATGTTAGAATTGAATAATTTTGGGGTTATTTATACTGTAAACATAACAAAAAGTTTCTTGTGAGTTTTTGAAGTTAAACAAAATTAGGATGTTTTGATTAACTCACTTATAAAAAGGATAGTTATAGCTTTAAAGGAATTCTTTCTGAAACCATATTCGGACCATGAAAGTTTGGCAGGAATAACTTAGATAATAAAAATTTGAAAAATTGTTTCAACGTGGTAATGGAGAAAGATAAACTAAAATTTATGAAAATGCTACAAATCTGGAAAATTTTTGACTCTGGAGCATTAAATTATAAAATCAATAAAATGACATACAGCAAGCATTTAATAAGAAATCAGAGCCTCTTTCATATCTTTAATTTGGCTTCGTGATAACAGTATATTTTCTAGTTTTGGAGAATTAGGCATCTTCCAAAATTCAAACGAAATTTATAATTATATGTTAAAAAAGAACAATTTCAGGATTATGATTACCAGAAATACTATAGTCCAGAAAAATTAAAGGAAAATTGTAAATAATTGTAATTAAATTTAAAACATTATTAAAGACGTATGCACTGAAATATAGAGTACATAACAAATGGTTTTATGTAAATTTTCAAAGCTAAACAAAATTCGATATTCTTCATTTTACTCACTCGAAAATAATAATAATATTTTTCATTATAACAAAAATTGGGTTATAAAATTTTGCTATAGATGACATAGATGATAAAATTCGAAAAATTGTTCCAATCCAATAATCAATAAAGAAAAACAACAACCTAGGAAAATGCTACAAACTTAAAAAACTTTGAAGTCTGCAGCGTCTAATTATAAAAATCTGCCGAAAAATCCGCATGAATATCAAAAAATAGTTCGAATCATACCAAATCGACAGAAATACTGAAAATTGTTGAACTTTATGAGAGAACTGTTTTCTGAAAAATCTAAAGGAATACCAATGATGAAAACTTTAAAATCTAAAACATGTAATTCTCAAAAACGTATACAGTAAATTTCACAAATACTGTAAATCTATAAGGTGCGAGATAATAATGAAAAATGTAAAAATTACACAAAAATTACAAAAGTTGAAAAGATTTCTAGAATGCTTCAAATTTATGTTGATGTGATTTTCATAGAAATCTACAGATTTACTTATAATCGATAGAAATTTGAGTTTCAGAGTATCTAATTCCAAAAATCTTTAAAACGAGCCACAAAATATCCAAGGAATCGAAAAAAAATACTTTTAACTTCTGTAAGATTTCATAAATACGAAAAGAATCCGAGATATGATAGGATTTTTTTATTAACTAAAAAATGTGTGGAGATAGTTTTCTAGAAAATTTATAAAACTTAAAATCCTGGAATATATAATTCTAGAAATCAAGTAAGAAGATGCAAAAAAATTTTTTTATTGCGTAAATACTCAATATACACGAAATAAAAGTAAAAGGAAATTCATTGTAAAAGTAGTCTTTTGATGGACAATTCATCAAAATCATCTAAATTGTTGAAATTTTCAATAGTACAGCATTAAAGTCAACAAATTTTTAGAGCAACTTATAGAAATCCTAGAAATATGTAAAAATCCAAAAAATATAAAAAAAAAAAATTCCAAAAATTCTCAAAATCGATGAATCTCTTCACATATGCTCATTTATAATTTTTTGAAAAATCTACACATATTGAATATTGCAATTTAAGAACTTATATTCTTATAGCATCAAATTCCAGAAAAGTATATAATAATCTAAAATAATATCAGAAAACCTCTCAAGTTATATATAAACTGAAGAAATATCAAAGAAAGAAAGAGTATAATTAAAAAAATCTAGACCTCAGTGACTTGAAAATCTCCAAAATCGAATTTCACTATAGTAAATATTCATATGAAAAATATGCGACTCTGTACTCAAAAGTTATATAACTTTTCAATCCCGAAATCATCAATGACTCGAAATCATAAAATCCCGAAGGAAAAATATTTTTTTTTGTAGGCAAATTGTAGGCAAACCAATAATGCATTCGAAGTGTGGTTTTTTTCATGTAACTTATTTATATTTAAATATTTAACACAATTTTCATTGAAATTTTATTGTCTTCAATTTGACAGTGATTTGACTTTGAAATATCTTTTACGAAAAACGTACACCAAAACGGTTGACACGATTCAGCACATAAAAGTCGTTTGAAATAGAAAAACCAAAAAAATTCAGTTTTTTATGTCTGACACGAAATTTTTGGATTTTCTCCATTTCAACAGTTTTTACAGCTGTTCTTGACTTTCAAAGCGTAGAATAGATATTTATGCTACAAGAGAAGAATGGAATGATTCTACGAGCGAGCATTTGGGCACGAGCGGCAGCGAGTGCCCAAGCGCGCGAGTTGAATCACATTCCTCCCATGTAACATACAA
>JAPYZL010146523.1:0-18239 GCA_030522825.1 Platygaster orseoliae
ACATATATATATATATATATACATATATATATATATATATATATATATATATATATATATATATATATATATATATATTTGATGGTCTAGAATTTCAAGATTTATAAACCGTACGTATTTGTTAAGATTCTTCAAAAAACAGTTCTTTATGAGAATTCTAACACTTTTGATATTTTTTCAGAGTTTTTTTCATGATTCAAAATACTTTTTGGTATTCTAATGATTTCCTGTCTAAATTTCTAGAATTCGATGCTACAGAGTTCCGAATTTTGGATGTTCAACATTTTCGTAAATTCAAGATTTTTTTTTAAATCACTGGTTCAATTTATTTCTTAAATCTCTTTTTACTACAGTATTCTGGCTAAACATTTCCAATTATGATTCTTCTGAAGCCAGGATTGCTGTTATTTTCGAGTTAGTAAAATTAAGAATCCTGCATATTTATTGAAATTTGAGAACTAACAGAAAACCATTTGTTAGGTACTCTACAGATTTCAATAAGTTCATTTTTGATTATTTTGATCAATTTTTATTATTTATTCTTATTTTTATTAATTGTTTCATTTTTAAGTCAACGCATTATTTTGTTATAGTTAGTATTTTCATTGATTTGTATGTTCATTTTTCCTTTGTTTTTTTCAATTTTTACATGAAATAATCAAATTTTGTCTAATTTCGGATGTGATCAAACCCCTAAAACCCCCTCAGCCTATGCTTTATTCAGGTTCATAAAGTTGATGCAAAAAAACAAAGCATAATTTTTGCTACAATTTATTTGTAACATGACGATCGAATATACGGTTGATTTATTTCAACAATAAATTTTCATCTAATTTGAATTGAAGGAAAGAAAAAGAAAACGCTCTTGCATATTTTTTCGGTGGACCCTCGCTATTTTTACACGTGGGTCACGCGGTTAACGCTATCGATCGATCGACAATAAAAAGGGTGGAAAAATTGGGGGTGGGAAAAGGGGAGTGGATTAGACCGCGCGTCAAGCCACTAATGAAGATGGACTTTTTAGCTCGCGAAAGCCGCGCAATTATCGAGCTCGTTACCAAGGTAACTAACGGATCATCGAGAAACATTTCTCGGATTTTTCCAAGCATTTCAAATTGGATTCCATCAATTTCATTTGTTTTCAACGTATAATTCGACAATAAGACGGGATTTCGGACAAGATTCGGTTTTCCTGTTTTCAATTCAAGACAAAAACTTTGACTGTAAGTTATGATTAATTACCTTATTAGTGATGGAATAATTGGTAGTGATGGTTATATATTTCGATTAGTTAGTTGAAAAGTGAATACTTGAATAGTGGAATTTTACTGTTGTGGAGTATTGTTGAAACATGAGTGACTAATTTAAAAGGTCGATTCGATTCGATCATAAAAGAACGAGTTACATACTTGACTATCGATTCACTATATAGTGAATAGTTATAAAAAAGTTTTTTTTGCTTTCTAACTACTTTTATCATAAAATACAATCCTTTTTCCATTAGTGTACAAAAAATTGTCCATTTTCATAAAGCCAATTTAGAGAAAATAAAATTTGAAATAAAAACGGCATGGAACTTGTATCGTTTATAGCTTTTTAGAAAATAAGTATTTTGGAAAAAAGCTTTTTGTTGGCTTCACACATTTTGAAAACCTGCCGAATCATCAACGTTTCATTGAAATACCTAGATGACCGCAATATTTGGGGGGGGGGGGGCCACTTGAAGAATTTTCACTCTACAAAATTGGTTAGCCATTTTTTACTCCTTTTTTTGCTGTTTCATAGTAACTGGATTCCTACTAATTAAGATAGTAAAAAATCACTAAAAAACAGTAGAATTTGACTCATTCGATTTCAGAGAGAAAATATCGGATGGACTCGCGTCTTCACTCGGATAAATCGTGGAAAACTATTGCAAATGTCCAAGTTTAATGTTCATTCAGGATCGTTAGGTACTCCGGTTGGATGCAGTGAAAAATGTCGGTAGCGAGAAAAATAAGGGTGTGAAAAAGACAAAGTCCAGCTTGGCGGACACGATCGATTTCGCTCTGGATCCACGCATCCTTGCGCACCGACGAGCATCCGGAGCGCTCACGCTCTCGGCCTCCCTTTTTGCCGCCACGGGACGTTGACTTGGCTTTTCCAAGACTTCAAATACAGTAGAATGGGAAGGGGCGAGGGAGCATTCCGAACAACAAGTTCCGAATTGAAATTCCATAGTTCCTAATCTAACGTTTCAAGGTTTCATAAAAAACTCAAACTCACCAAGATTTTTTTGACTGTACTGTACGAGATCGAGAGTTTATTTTTGATTTGTTTTTCGTTAATATCGAATAGGGTAGGAATGTTGACATTTTGTAAAGAATAAGGTGAAATGTGAAATTCGGGGCGAAATCATAACAACTCTTAAAGAATTATATTCCTCGAATTTTTAATTTAGTAAACTGAACAACCTTTTGTAGACAACTTTACAATGTTTTGATAATACCTGTATTTATCGATTCTACATGATTTTTATGTAATTTGTAAAATTTTTTTAACAGCTGTTTTTTTATGAGAAGTGATCTATTGAAAAATGAAATAACTGTAATGTTGTAAAAAATTTTTAAAGTTTACAATCAGTATGTTTTTAACAATTTCAACAGCTAGAAAATGAAAATGAATTTTGACCACTGAAAACAAGTTGGACGATTTCCTCAAACTTTTTCTATGGAACTGAGGAAAATCTGCATCGTTCTAGATTTGTAACTAAAGGATAAATTTTGTTAGTAAACAATTTTATTTTACAATTTAAAGGAGAAATACACTATAAAAAATTTAACTAATAATTATGAATTATACAGTACTTGAGACTGTATAATTTCTCGAAAATTTTCAAAAGTTGAATTGTTTACAATGAAAATGAATGGTAAATTTTTTTTTTTTTTATAATCCTACATTTTTTCATCATAAAGTCATAAATAAATGTTTTACAAAATATTTGTTAAAAATGTTCTCAATTTTCCGTGTGTCATTGTCCACAATTTTTCAAAATGACGTAAATGAATACTTTTGAAAAATCTTCAAAACTTGGAGATGAATTTGAGTTTCAAAACTCTAACTCCCAGAACGTGACATTTTGCTTCTACTTTAATGAGAGGTACTCTTATCTGATGGAAATTTTTTCAGGCAATTTTCAGGAATTTTACCACAAGAAAACTTTTCAATTTTATTTTAACGTGATTTTCTTTTTTTGACTTATCAAGTCTTCAACTACGAGTTGAATGTATATTTCAGAAAATATTTTCATTAGTCTCCACTGCATCCTTGAGAAGAGAGACCTTCCAAAAAAAATCTCGGTTGATGGTTTACACGATTTTGAAAATCTTACTATAGTAAAAAATAAAATGTTATCTTTTTCTCAATCTATAGTAATACGATTATCGTCCAACTACTGTATAGATTTTTATCGCATCAACTTTCAAAATGGCGCAACTCGAAAAAATGAAATTTCGTTTCTTGCCTCTTTTTTGAGTTTCAAAAATTTATAAAAAATTCATCATAATTAACAGAGAGCCAAATTGTAATCGAACGATAATATTAATAATCACTCTAGTAGGATTTTCACAATCGTGTAAACCATCGAGCTAGAATTTTTTCGGACCTCTCTTCCCAATAACGCAACGGACACACTAAAGCAAATTTTTTCAAAAACATACATCAATTTTGTAGTTGAAAGTCTAATAAATAAAAAATTGCGTTTTTAAAGATTGAAAACGGAAAAAACTGCCGTCACATGGGAGTACCCCGTTGACCTTCATTTCTAAAATTCCAAGTTTCGGCTAAGTTATACAACTCAAAATTTCAAAGTGTGCTTCGACATTCCGTAAATTCTCCTACAATATTTCAGACTGATTCCACAATACAACAGAGTACGATAGTAATTACTATATTATTATTCTTTTCTTAGTATTTAAAAAACTCAGTCTGATGTGTAAATAATGAGAAATATGAAAATTTCGTGCTAAATCAAAAAAATGCAGCATCAAGTATTTAGAAGGTACAGATTTTGTTGCACAGTGTAATTCGTTAAGCTTAACGCGTCGTCTTGATGTGAAAATAAAGAAGGGGTAAGATGGAAATGCGAAAAAGCGCCAGGTGCGGGCCAAACGCGGGCGCACTTCTCGGCGGCGTTTATCGCGGCGCGCGAGCAACCCTCGAGACGACGGCGGAGGCTGCCGGATATCCGCCTCACCCCGGCGACTGCGCTCTCGGCCCCCGTTCCTCGATACTCAAAAAAACAGCAGCAGGCGCGCAGATAGCACCCGGGACTAGCGAGATAATGAACCTCGAGGGGGCTCTTCAACGTGCCCGGCAATTAAATCACAGCTTCTCGTCATTTTTTTGGCTCTTTTTGTTTCTTATCGCGCATGTACCAAAAATCTCGAGTTGATAGATGTTAGACGTTTCAAGATGGCAATTATGCACTTATTATGTATTGTATTATTACAGTTCATCAGTACGAATAACGTAATACTACGAGTTTCAAGATTTTAAAATATACACGGAAAAAACAATATGGTTGTCACAACCTCACAAAAATTAACATTCGCCCCAACTGTTTTCCTGGTTTAGACAACCTCATTCGTGGTTGGTGCAACAACATTAAAAGCGACTGCAAGCTTCACAAAGATTGCAGTCACTTATTATGTTTTGCACTAACCACGAATGAGGTTTTGTCTACACCATGAAAATAGTTGGGGCAAATGTTACTATTGATGAGGTTGTGACAACCGTATTGTTTTTCCGTGTAGTGTTTTTTATAATCTGAAAAAAATATTTATACTATGTACATTACTAGGACGATATTTTACAGTACGAGTACGGTAATAGCGTTTATTCAACGCCGTGAAGTAATGGCTCGTCTCTCCCACGCTCGTATCTCATAAAACTCGCATTTCTTCACGTTGTTGAATAAAATATGGTCCTTGAGTAGTGTAGAGAAGTTTTTTTAACTCGTCTGATTACAACGCGAGCCGTAGGCGAGCGTTGCAACCTTCAGACTCGTTAAGAAAACTTTCCCACACTAGTTAAGGAGTATACTATTTTTCAACGCCGTGCGGAAAAAGCCACTTTTCCACGTGCTCCGGCGATACGAAAATGGCATTTCAACACATTGTTAAAAAAAAATATAGTCCTTCACTAGTGTAGAACAATTTTTTTAACGAATCTGAGAGTTGCAACGCGAGCCGATTTTTCTACACTGTTAGTGAAGAAATATACTATTTCGTACCGTGGAACGGTACGATTATGACGCTATTACTGTACTAGTACTGTAAAAAATTGAAAAATTAGTACCTTTTTATTTATTTCTGAATGTTTATTCTTATGAAACCAAAGGTTATTGACAAATTCTATGGATCTACTAGTTATCGATATTTTGTCGAATGTGTTATCAATATTTTTAATATTCGGCTGACTGACTAATTATTGACGAATTATAATGATCTTTTCGTTACTTATATTCCACTGGAGTTATAAAATTTTCAATATGCATCATTGATATATTTATCAATAATCAATTCTACATAGTTATTGTAAATAGATCAATTTTGCTGATAAACATGAAAGAACAAGAAAAATTCAAATAGTTTACAAAATTTATGAACATTTTCTCAAGTTCTCCAAACGTTTCCAAGTTTCATGAGATATAAACAATATAGGGTGTACCGAAATACCCGCGCCAAAAAGAAATCTAACATTCCTTTTTGAATTTCGAGTAGAAAAGTCCTTTGCCACTTTTTACAAAACTCAAAATGAAAAAAGTTAATCAATTTCGAAATGTACACAATAAATGTGCCTCTTTGACAAGTACGGATAAAAACCACGTACTAAAATTTAACTAAATTTTCTTTACATCTTTCTTAGTCTTTTCTACTTTTATAATTAAATTATAATATAATTAAATTAATAAAAGACTTTTCGTCTTTTGCAACTTTTCACAAAATTCAAAATCGAAAAAGATATTCGAATTAGAGGTTTTAACCAATCAGATTTCTCACATTTCAAAATCGAATATCTTTTTTGATTTTGAGTTTTGCGAAAAATGGCAAAGGACTTTTCAACTCCGAAAAATACGAAGAAAATTTGGGTCTAGTTTCGTCCGTGGTTTTAATCCCTTCTTGTCGAAAAAGCGCACTTATTGTTTAAATTTCAAATTTCAATAACCTTTTTGATGTTGAGTTTTGTAAAAAGTGGCAAGGGACTTTTCAACTCGAAATTCAAACAGGAATACTGAATTTCTTTTTTGCAAGTGGATCTTGGTACAGTCTGTATATTAAATTCTAAAGAATTTCAATTGTTTAAAATTTTCTGAATTGCAAATAATCAAGCAAAAATCGCAATTTATTAGGTTATTATTTATTATATGAATAATGAAATTTGTTTCATTGTTTATAGTGAAATTGAATCTAACAAGTCGAAAACTTAACAGATATTTCTTGTAAATGCAAAAACAACATCGAGCTTTTGAGATACTTTCTTATTTTGCAAAGAGAAAATAATGATTGTACAGTTAGTTATGCTAAAAAAATTTTCCAGTGTCACTGAATTTGGTATTTTCATTTTTTCATGACTTGACGAAATTTTATAATTAAGGATAAATTTATGGTAGTTTCATTATTTCGTAACTATATTTGTGAATAGGAAAATGAGTATAAAAATGAATTGTTTCCCTTTTTTATTTTGCCTAAAATAAAGACAAGGCCTGAAGATGGAATCCCAACATTTTTAAAGAATTCCATAAAATTTTACATGAATAAGACAAGAATATTCAATCAACTTATTTTTCAAATTTCGCGACTTTTACATTCGTGAATATGTATCGTTAGAATTTTCATCTCATATTTTCTTATAACTCAAAAAACACAACTTTTGCTTACCAAATTTAAAACAATTCAATTTAAATGATTTACATTATAAATATTAAACTTTGTTAAACATGTACGAAAATTATTAAATTCAAAAATGATAGGAACAACTGAGCAAATGATTTTCAAAAAACAGTAAATACAAAAAGTTTTTGAAATTTCTCATGTTATCATTATAGAATGTTCATACAATTCTTATCGTGCAAAAACTATTAATGTATTATGAATTTTCATCTTTTAATAATTAAGTGATCTATTTGGATCACCTCATAGAGAATTCAGATTCACAAAAATCTAAAATATGATTATACGATTTTTGAACTACATTTCATCGAACTGGATTTTACAACAAACTTTGATCTCGAATCGTTTTTTCGATAATGTAAAATATACATTTCATTTAACATGCATTAATGAAAAAATCTTCAAATAGAAATCAAATCCTAAACTACGCAATAACATAAAAACATCAAAACGCACAATATTTACTGGAAAATCTGTTAAAATTTTACACTAATAATTGAGGTTGATCTCATATAAATAGTTAATAAATTCAGAGTTATTGTGATTAACAAAGGAAAAAATTATTAACGAAAATCGGAAACGTGAGAGTAGAATTAAACAATGATACAAACTCTGGAAATGAATACAATTCATTATATTATATAAAAAAAGCTAAAAGGCAACTTTGGAATACTTCAAATATCAGGAATAGCATAAAGTTCAATTAATTTCTATTAAAATTTTATTTAACACCGCTATTCATTAGTCACGATTAGGATTTCCTTTTTGAATTTTTCACGAGATGTACTTTTGAAACATATAAACTCGAGTAGATTCGTACAAAAGTAGACGACCTATGAAATATAAATCTAATTGCGTTATTTAAAGGCTATGAAGTTATAACCCTACAGTTGCAATGATGGTAATCGATAAAATTATTACCTATAAATAACCATTTCCTACTTATTTAGGCGTAGTTCTAGTGCAAGAATGATATAGATTGGGAAAAATTCACTTTCATAGTTATTTTTGCAGTCACTTTATTCATCAAATGGAAAAGAGACGAAACAGAAGAGATGGTATAAATTTCAAGTTTTATCTAAACTTGAACAACTTAAAAAAAGTTAGTAGTAATTATACAACATTATCCAACCCGTTCAACTTTATTTCAAGTGACCATTTTATGTATAGCTTGAATTAGTTTTGATTTAAGATGGTAACATAACCTTAATTTAACATTATTTTCAAGTGCATCGAATTTTATACTTTTTGTTTCTATCATTAAGTGTTGATCGTTTTTTTTTTTTTAGTAATTTTCGATTCATCGTGTTGGTTTATTAAAAAAGTTGATTACTCTACTCAAGGTTTTGGGGGTTATGATTTGGAGTAATCAAATGAAAAATAGTTAATCTAGACATATTTGGATTTTTAGAATATTGAAATTGGCAAAGAATGATCAGTTTTAAACGTGGAAAGCCAAGTTTGTATAACAAATTCAAAACTTGGAAAATTTGGAATTTCGGCGATTTCAAGAGTATCAGTTACACATTAATTGTGTATGAGAACTGGACACTGTTGGAATTTGTAAATTTCAGAATTTCAAGACAGTAAAATCTCTTTTTTTTATATGTCATCAGTAACCTAATGTAAAATTTGTGATTTGAAAATTTCAATCTCAAAACTTGGAAATTTTTTTTTTTTGGCACTTGAGATGTTTTCCAAAATGTGAGAATTCAAAATTCAGAGTAACAAATATTATATTTTGAACTCGAAGCGTTTACAATCAATGTATTCATGAATCGAAAAAAATTATGAAAGAAACAAAGTTTCGACGTAATAAATTTACTTTTTTGTTTCTAAAGAATGAATATGAATCATTGTTTTCGAGAATTCGTTTTTGCAGGATGTTTTACTATTATTTTTTTATGTTCATTTTGATTATTTCTTAAAATCGTAAAGATAGTGCAAAATAAATAGTTTTAGTTTCCTTTCATCAATTGATTAACATTTGGAATTCCAGGAAAATAAAAACGATAAAACTATGATAAGTACAAGATAGTATCCACCGGAAAAGTCGTTATTAAATAAAACGAATTTTCCCGAATGTTCTACAATACGTAAAAAAATGAATTCAATGAAATTTTCTATACAAACTCCTAATCAATTCCCAACTTAATTCTTAAATGAAAAAATGTCCATATAAAATAACCACGCCATAGTCTATGAACTTAAAATCCTGGCGAAAACCTTCAATCAAAAATTATTTTTCGTAAACGCGACACGCGTATGAAAAATTTTGTTGCGATTCAAACAACAAATTATTGGAACTGTTGAATACATAAAATTTTTCAATTTGAAATTATTTTCACGAAACTTGCAGAAAAAGTGCAAGTTTTTTCACTGATGGCATGTAAAAAGTAGAGGGTTTTTCCATTTTTAATAAAATAAGATTCGTTCTACACTCTTGTCAGTACAGACAAATTTTCGCAACAAAACAAAGTGAAAAGAAAAGAAAAAAGGTATTCACTACTCGCTACATTCCCTAGAGCAAATTTTTACTCTACATCGAATTAAAATACTGCCACTCAAACGGAGTGAAAATTCACTCTTTAAGGGTAAGTCTCCATTCTTAGAGATATTGCATTTTATTCATGGATTATTCACGGATAGCCAGATTCCTCTCGAAAAAAAAGTGAAAAATCACTCCGAGTTCAAGTGACACTGTGACAGTATCTTGATTAGATGTGGAGTGAAAATTCACTTTCAGGGAATAACAAAGTATTGTGTGCTACATGTTACGTTGAAAAATCTCAAATAAATCGAATTACAAAATTTGACATTCCGTTTGGTAATAATGCTTGTACAAAACAATCTTTTCTTCAAATTCAGCGATCCTATAAACTAATCAAGATCGGGGTTTGCATACCACAGTCTCACCCATCGCAATCGTCGCAAAAAGAAGAAATAAAAATCCCATAACAAAGTCATCCATGGAAAATCGCGAATGGAAAATTGTCAAACGAAATCAGCGCTTGACGCGGAATCAATAAAACGGCTCCTGAAATAACGTTATTATTCGATTAAGAGAGATAACTTGTCAGTTACAGAGCGCATTTCGCACGACTGGCCTAATGAACGTGTCTAAATTATGCATCCCCGCGATTCCACTTTTCCGCGTCGCCGTGCTGATATAATAAATTGCCCTCAATCAACCCCGGTTTTTATTTCCCTCGTCCTCTCTCATATCCGCGTCGGAAAAACGCCATTTTCCTTTACTTCCCGGCCACAGTTCATCACCCCCGTAATTACTCGAAACCGGACGTCTCCCTCCTCCCCCCTCCCCCTGTATACCACACAACAACCCCCCGTTCACCACCCTAACCCACTTCCCCCCTTCACCCCCTTCCCCCCCCCCCCCATTCAAAACGTCACGTCACAACTTTCCGACGCGTGGAAACAAAATCCAATGCGACACAGCAACTTTCCAACGTTTCATGGAAAAATAAGCAGCAAAACGGAACAAACGAGAATCGACAAAAGCCGCAAACTCTCTCGACGTTTCGAAAACGTCATGCGTTATCGTTTTACGCGTCGCAAAACTTTTACTGATGAGCGGAGGAAAAATCGCGCTCGTCCCGCGTATACATATGCGAATGGGGAAAAATTCTCCAAGCCCGTTCGCGGGACTTACGGCTCGTCCTGTGGCATGTTCCGCGAGGGAGCGAGAGCGACAGACAGTGGCTCGGAACGAGAGAGAGAGAGAGAGAGAGAGAAAGAGACGGATAGCGTGAATGAATTCCTCCCAAAGGGGAATAATGTGGGAAAATTTTTCGAAGCGTCTGTATTGGCCGCGTCGCGCTAACTGATTGTAAAACGCGGCCCCGAAAAGTGCCCGCGGCACCCGCGGGAATCGCGGGGGGTTACAATTTTAGCGTGCTGGTTAAGTATTAACAAACCGAGGGAAAAGATACCAAAAATAATTCCGGCGTGAAGAAATAAATCGGGGTTTGCGGGCGCGGCTCGGAAGGAGCCGCGGGATGCTCCCTCGCGGGAGGTTTTCGCGAGAGAAAAGGCCTCGGGGAAGGCTAAAAGCGAAGCAACGGTACTCACCTATGCTGGCTGTTTTTAGAACTCCGCTACCAGAACTGCACGCACGGCCCGAGCCGATCCGAGCCAAAACCAAAATACCAGCGAGTCGAGGATCCCCCTCCCCCTGCCCCAATGGCCCCCCGCCTGCGAGCGAGAACCGCGTGTACCCCCAGCCCCTTCGCGGCCGCCGCCATCTTGCGGGAGATATTTTGGCCTAGCCCAAGAGACCACCTCTACCTTCGCAACGAGCGAATAAACCGCGATACGACGGGGTATAAAGAGTCCCTTGAATTAAGAATCACGCAGCAGCCGTTGGTGGGCTCTCCGACCAAGCCTTTGAAAATAACGGGAGTGACATTCTACCATAAAAAACAAGTTCCTCCCGTTAATTCGCAATTTTTATATGATTATTGAAATAATTCGTCATGATCTCGAGATGAAACATCGCAGTCTCGTCAAGTATCGCTAAGAAACCCAAGTCTTCGAAAAGGTATTCCATTTCACACTACGGAATAAATAAGGGTAGATTTTCATTCTACATATATGGAAAAACAGAATTGAAGCTCAGGGAAAAAGTAAATAGTATACAATTTCTTCACTGTTATGGAAAAGTTTTTTTTAACAAATCTGCGAGTTGCAACGCGAGCCGAAGGTGATGTTTGGAAATGCTAGTTTTGCATCGCCCGAGTGTGTGGAAAAGTGGCCTTTTCTACACGACGTTAAATAAAATTTATTTCGAAAAAGTTGAAAATAAGGACGACTGCGAAAAAATTAAGGAAAATGCAGATACTTATATGAAACTATGAAAAATTATTAAGATTACGATAGCAAGTAACACCTAAATACAGGGAGTTATGGAAAAATGTGAAAAAAACAAAAAAAAAGAAACGAAACTACAGGATTCAAATAAAAAATCCAACGAATAAACAAATATGGAATAATGAATAACAATAAACAATAAAACTACATCCAGAATGAAGTTATCATCTAAAAATTTTCTTCATTATTGGATAAATATATAACATTTTCGAAATACTATTGAATATTGCATATTAATGGAAATCAAAAAAGTAACCAAAGCCTTCGAAATAGTATTCTATTTCGCACTCCAAAATTAATTGGAGTGGATTTATCACTCCACGTACAAAAAAACTAAACTAAAACTCGGAGAAGTGAAAATTAACTTGGAAAAAGTTGGAAAATAAATATGACTGCGAAAGAATGAGAAAAGTACAGATATTTACATTAAATTAAAATTATCAAGGTTACGATAATGAGTAACAGAAAAATACAGGGAGTTATGAAAAAATGTGAAAAAAAGAGAACGCAAAACTGCAAGATTTAAATAAAAACTCCAACGAATAAACAAATACAAAATAATAAATAACAATACAGAATAAAATAACATTCAATATGAAAATATCATCTTGAAATATTCTCGATTGATAAACAAATATACAAATTTACAAATATTATTGAAAATCTATTAAATATATATATCAAAATCAAAATCGAAAACATATCATCAACAAAAAGCATATCAATATTTAAATAATTTATTTAAACATAACACAATAAATAATATTTCACCAACTCTTAGTTTAATAGATATGAATACTATATATTTTTTCTCAACGAGTCGTAAAAAAACCTGCATTCAACTTCAGTTTTTTCTTCAACCAATTTCTGTATTTAAAAAAAAAACACACTGCACAGAAATGTCAAAAAAACAACAAAAAAAAAAAAAAAGAAGAAAAAGAATCCTCGTATAATGAATTTTGTGATGCGTTGGAAACAAGTTAATAATGCTCAACCCTTTGGTAATTTTTGTTTAGAAAACAAAACTCAGTTTTGTCAGGGATACGTTTTTTTTTTCTTTTTGGAGGGGGGTCACCTGCTGGACATGGTGTTTTACTTGGTTCTGTTATAAGCAATTCTGGTGCCAGGTGCCCACTTCTCAGGTCGCAAATGAAAATGTTCTCTCAACGACAAATGTTTCGCTCAATTTTCAAAACAATTTTTGTTTGTATTTTTATAAACCGTAAAACTTTTTTGCTGCATTTTTCCAATTTTCTAATTGAATGCACAATTTTTTACTCGAAAATTTAAAATACCAACATTTTGGCAAAATAGTACTTTGTCACAGAAAAATTGGAAACTTCAATTATTATTCACGTCAGTAAAACGTAAGTTAATCCAAAATATAATCTGAATATATTTTCCTCTCAGATCAAGATACTAAGAATATTTCGAAATTTTTTCGTGGTCAAACCGATAATCAATTGATTGACCGAAATCAATGAGCATTCGATATTTTGGATACATTTCAACTTATTCTACAATGAACGTATTCTGCACTGAAAATACTCTAGATTACCGCGAAAAAGTATGGGAATATTCGAGCAAATAAAAGATTCATAACGAATCACCCTTTAAATTATATTTCACAGGTTAAAAGGTTCGAAGAGAAAAAAACTTGTCAATAATTAACTCGAATAAAATTACACCACCGAGCGTTTCAGTATTTGATTAAAATCGATTCTCAGAATGTCCAATTCTTGAAAGCACTTAAATATTTCATCGCAAGTTTCCGAAATTAGCAACGAAATGAAATTCGCATTTCGGATTCCAGTAATAATTTTTAAATCATAATGTCTGAAACACGTGAATCGTTCATGTACAAAGCTCTAGATTTCGATTTCTCGCTAATCTGAATATTCCAACAAATGACATCAGAATTAGAAACGTCACTCCGTTTCCTCATATACTTAGTAATTGATAAGTGAAGAAGATTATCGAAATAAGAAACAAAATATCGTCTCGACAAAAAAAAATATATTTTCAAAGTAATATTAATTTTAGGGGCCTTGAAACTGTTACACACAAATAGTTTTATGCTATTTTATGATAATTGTTTTAGTTTTCATTTTTCTATGAATAATTTTATGAAATAAAATAATTAATTTTTATCAGTCTAACGTGTATGTCAGCTCAAACATGGACAACTGGACTGCAATAAAAATATCTATATACTTTGCGAATCCCTTCATAACATTCTTTTCGAAAAAAAAAAGAAAAAAAAACAGTAAAATTCGCATCCAGAGGAAAGCCATAGAAGAAAAACGTACCGAGTTGAAAAATACGCAAAAATCTAGGACGACAAATGGAAGCCGTTGCTCGAGATGTCCCTAAAAAATGCACGGCCCGGGACACGTCGAATGTTGACGCCAGAAAACAGATGTTTTGTTGGAAGCCGTCGTGGTTTATTCAGCGTCAGATGAAGGACTGCGCGGGCGACATTATCGATTCTCGATCATCGATTCCGAACCGTGGAACGTCTTCAGTTCAGATTCGAAGCTTGACACACAGAATCATGAGGCATGCATCAAGCATCCTCAAACATCGTGCAATTATCCGGAATAATAAATCCACCGAAATCCGAGTCATTGAATAATTAAGCCTTGCCCCGCGCTCGCGGATCACGGCTTAATCCGTTTACGCCGGGGGCACTTTCGAAATAGCATTATTCTTCATTATTCACGAGCCGCGCTTTCGTCCGCGATCGCGTTTTCTATACATTGGATGAGAAAATCGGAAAATTTCTCGATTTGTACGGGAACGTTTGACGTAGGAAAAACTAAAGCATTCCGGACCCTGGGGTATACCGGACATCTTAGGTTTTCAAATTAAATAAAATCTAATTATTATTTGGTTTTCAATCTAATATTCGCAAAAATTATATAAAATTCTAGTGGGTGTGTGTTGTACTAAAAACCATGGGTGTAGGCAGGAAAATTTTTAGTAGGGGTTTTTTAAAAAAATATCGATATTATTTTTTTTTCAATCTATAAAATATTTACAATTTTCACAACATTTTGATTCTTAGAGAATCGAATTTCAGAAAGCTAAGTAGAAAGTCATAATATCAGAAAATCCTTCAAGTTGTATGAATTATGAAGAAACATGAAAAATACTGAAAGCATTAGAAAAAGACAAAATCAAGTTCCATTATATTGAATACGCATATAAAAAGTGTTGGACCTTGGACTACGAAATTTACATAACTTTGAA
Organism: Platygaster orseoliae; assembly: GCA_030522825.1. Lineage (NCBI taxonomy): Eukaryota > Metazoa > Arthropoda > Insecta > Hymenoptera > Platygastridae > Platygaster > Platygaster orseoliae. The sequence continues at coordinate 15,072 of JAPYZL010146523.1, forward strand.
ACTCGGAAATTCGTGAAATTAAAAAATCTCATCGTCAAAAAGTATAAATCATAAAGTCTTACAAGACATACATTTTCAAAGTATTACGGACATTTTTGAAATTTCTGTGTATTGTTTTGTTCATACAATTTTGTGATGTTTTTTAGTGTTTTCATATAGATTTCTTGTATTTCTATTATTTCTAAAATTCGATCTCAAGGTATTGAAATTTACAATGATTTTGAGTTGTTTAGTATTTTTATAAATATCTTATTCATTTGTAGATTGCTACAAAGAATTGAAGAATTTGTTGCTTTGAATTTCTAATTCCGATAGATTTTCAGTACTTTTAAACAAGTCGGAGAAAATTACATCCACGTACATTTGTAATATTTATAGATTTTTCATATATTCGTACTTTTCAAAGTGTTTATAAGATTTAGTAGCGTTCTACAGTATTCTTATAGATTTCTGGTGTTTCTATAAATTTTTTTAATACTTGTTTTCAGAATTCGATAGTCCAGAATTCCAAATTTCATAGATCGTACGCATTTATTCAGATTTTTCAAGAAACAGTTCTGTATAGAATTCTAATTCTTCATAGTATTTCGTCAGTTTGTTTATTATTCAAAATACTTTTCAGTATTTTTCCATGAATTACTGTAAATATTTTCAGAATTCGAAGCTTCAGAGTTTTCTTAGACATTTTCGTGAATTCCAATTTTTTTCATTAATCACTAGTCTAAAAAAATTTCTCAAATCAATTTTTTCTACGGTATCTTAATCAAACATTTATAATTATAATTTTTCCGAAGCCAAGATTTCTATTATTTTTGAGTTAATGAAATTAATAATCAATAATTATATTCAAATTCGAGAACTAACTGAAAATCATTTGTTACGTTCTCTAAATTTCTGTAAATACATTTTAGATCATTTTTATTCAAGTTCATTATTTTCTATTCTTTTTTTTTAAACATCACTTCATTTTTGAAAATCATTATTTTTAGACAACACATTATTTGGTTATTGTTCCCATTTTCATTGATTCTCATGTTCATTATTCCTTTTTTTTGTCATTCATTTATAAAATAATAAATCATTTCAGTGAAAATTTGAAAGTGGTTTGAAGACAAACCCCCCCCCCCTCTCTTACAGAATTAAATTAGGGAATAATAAATTAATTTCATTAGGGAATTAATTAAAGTAGGGAAAAAATTTTTAATTTCAAAGAAAAGTTCTTGGATTTTTTTAAATTACGCCAAAGCCGATTTATGAAAATTCGTTAAAATGGAATATTTAACTTTTCAATTTTTTCTACCATGCATAGAAAAATTTACCTAACTTAATGTGTTCAAAAATTTGGAATAAACATTACCAAAAAACCAAGAAAGACAAAAAGCTAATTTTTGTCAGTAAATCTTACATTATTTAAATTTTAAACTGTGGACTCTGAAAGAAACCCGTCAAAATTGACAGATTGCACTTCAGAGAGTGGAATTATGTCTTTCAATGGTGAACTTACTAATTAGACGAATCTCTCCATGAACTCTCCAACTCAGGAAACTGAAAAAATATAAAGGAACGGTTCGTTAGACACTGAAATGGAAGTTATGAATATTTTATTATAGCTCTGACACAGTGGTGGATTTTCCAAAATTCGATTTCTGAGAGGTTTTAGATTTCACGATCCTCTTGTATTCAATTCAAAATTCTTGCTCTCAGAAACGTAAGAATCAGCATTGTAGAATGTCATTTTCCGTCATTTCAGATTCGAAAATTTAGAATTTTAAAACCCTTTTCTCTACAATATTCATTCCTGCATTTATCTATGTATGTATAACAAGCTTGGGATTATTCATTTTAGAAAAAAATAATTTTAAGACTTCCAATCATGAAAAAGAAATTTCCTGATCTCCATATTCTGAAAATCAAAATACTAAATTTCGTGTAGTGCAACTTCAAATCTAAGAATCTGCATTCTAAATCTTAAAACTATAGAATTTTATTGCAGAAAATCAATTGCTGCAATACAAAAATATATAAACAAATAAATAAATAAATAAATAAATAATCATTTTTTTTGCTATCACTATTCTCCATAACTTGGTAAAGATAATGTTTTGGTTGTTTTCTTCGATATCCTACATTTACAGAATTTTCCGAAAGAAATTTCAAGAGTCGCAGTAAAAAAAAAAAAATTCTGGCACCTCCTCCTCAATTGATCTGATCATTTAAAGGACTCTGGGATAATTCCTCTCTGCTTGATGGAAAAGCTCGGCCAACTAAGTATTGACCGTCTCGTTAACTCGGCTCGAATATCGACTGATATTCTCTAAATTATGCAACAGATCGCTCAAGAACGCCGAGAGCCCGAGAACCTTCAAGATTCATGGCTGATATCTTGAAATAAAAGCGTCCGAATTTCGGGCTTCCGATTCTCACTCGGCACAATTACGAATGGCAACAAAATTTCCTACTCCATGAATCACTAGCGCTAACCGATATTTTCAAATCTGTCCAAATTTCCAGCACGAATGCAAGATGAAAACTTTCTGATAAAAGTACTTCTTAATTCTCATTTCATAATAACCTATCATAATAACATCAAATGTTTGAATGAATTTTCGAAATTTTTCATTTAAAAAAAAAAAAAAATTAATTCGATAACAGAAATTTATCACCTTAAATAAAAAATTTAAAACGATGAAATTAACCAGTAAATATATTTATATTTACAATTTTCATTATGTTCATTAGAATAAATGATTCTCAATTTTAGGGATTGAAAATTTTCATCTTCAAACTAATAATTCATAACGTTAGATTGAAAAAATGTTGAATATCAAAAAATAAAAATTTCGAAAAAAATGGGAGCATCAAAATTCAAGCTAGACTTTGTGGACAAGTGAAAGTGTATGTATTGAGTTTTGGAATTCTGTGATTTGAAAGCTCAAAAATAATTAATATAATCTTCGCATAGAAAAAATACGTATCATGATTCGAAAAATTCCAAGTATGAAAATTATAATAGATGAACAAATTAAATAGATATTTATGCTACAAGGGAGAAAGAGGATGATTTCAACGCGTGCGAAGTTGGGCACGAGTTGGAATCATCTTTCTCCCATGTAACATACAATATTTTTTCCCGTGCATGTACAAAAAAATGGCCACTTTTTTTGCGTG
>JAPYZL010146524.1:0-28064 GCA_030522825.1 Platygaster orseoliae
TACCCCAAAAAGTGGATTTTGTTCCCGCATTCCATGCAAAAAAAGTGGCCTTTTTTGTGGATGCATGGGAAAATAGATATTTATGCTACAAGGGAGAAAGAGAATGATTCTAACGAGTGCTCAAGCGCGCGAGTTGAATCACATTCCTCCCATGTAACATACAATACTTTTTTCCATGTGTGTGTCGAGTGGCTGTTTACGATGAAACGCGTGACGCAGGCTTCTTGCCGAGCAGTCATAAAATCAGCGAGAGAATTTTTCTTTATTCCCTGCTATCCGGGACAAAAGTCCGGATAGCATTTTTTGTCCCGGATAGCAGGGAACAAAGAAGAATTCTGCCGCTGATTTTATGGCTGCTCGAAAATTTTAAATACTGTATGATTAAATTATAGAATAATACAATAGATAATTTTACAATATTTTAAAAATAATATGAAATGCTAACATTCTAAAAATCTCTCAAATACTAAAAATTTGTGTAGATGTGATTTTCTTAAAAATACATGAAAACGTTACAAATTTTTGAAACAACCTATAAATCTAAAATAATATCAGAAAATCATTTTATTTGTATAAATACTACGAAAATCTGAAAAATACTCAGGATGTTACAAAACGAAAAAAAAAAACGAATGTCATTGCTTTTAAAATCACAAAAATCAACAAATAGAAAAATCGGCATAGATTGAAAATTATAAAATCCTGAAGGAAACATACTTAAAAAAAAAAATTGTCCAAAAATTCATATAACCGTACTTTCCTGCATCAATAACTAACAGTTGCGCCTAAATTAACCGATGAAAGTGTTGATATCTTATCGATATTGTAATTCAGATAATCACCGATGATCAAAAAACTTGGCCGATTATCTCTCTTTTTTCGCCATCAAAGCTTACCGGAGCGTTGCCAGCGGGTAAAAAGAACAGATCGCTACTGTATACATTTTCCACCTGTCTCGTTGCCTACCTTTTACACTTACAAGAATGCTTGTTTAGAAAAAGAGCGCATTCTTTGAGCCACTCGAGTCCAAGCTCCCGATCCCTCATTGTTCTTCTATTTAAAAACTCCAGTCGAGCATATACATCTTACACCTAATCCTTCAATCTCGTGTGAAATGGAGCTGTTTGTCACGAGAGGCTTGTAAATCGTTTATTGTCCACTCGCTCGTCCCGCGTATGAAAATGGACCCCAGACTTTTCAACCCGCAACTTTGCTCACGTTTTTCTCAGAAACTATCGATTCTCTGGAGAGAATAAGGCGCCAGAAGTACCTATTCATTACGAGAGTAAAGGATTCAGCAGAGAAGAACTTTAGGAATAAATTTAGATGATGATTATTCGTCATCATCAAGGTGTGGGATAATTGCTGATTTGGTACCGTGATGTCCAAAATACAATGTCCAATAGTAAATTATGCCTGATAATTTATATGATGACCCAAAAATCTTTGGTCATTACTGTTTGTACTTATTCATTATAATTCTGATATTTTTATTAATTACATACTTTTCAATTGACCCATAGCAATAAAATATAAATCGAGTGGTTTATGAAAAGCAAATAAAATCAATTAACTTGAAATGCGTGTTTTGAGGGCTCGATGTCGTGCATGCCGCGCACGAAAAGTTCCAAAGTCCCTGTAATTACGTACCCAGCTTCCACATTTATAATGGTCTGGTTCATTTAATATTTTCCCCACGTAACCCAATATAATGCAGGTCTTTTGTGTTGTGGTTAGCAAAATACTCGAGTCTTTCGTGGACCCAGAGAAGCTGTGATGGTTAATTTCGATCGACGAATGCGACGAGTGTTCGGCGGCTTTCAATAATGCATTGATTGTCGAGAGTAAAGAATCGAATCACAGTCGTGTATTCGGTAATTTGACTTTTCTGTTGGGAGTTTTTATATAACAATGGCTAACTTGTAATCCAAGAAAAGAGACAAAAATAGAAAAAGAAGGACGTTTAGGCAAGTTTTTTGAAAAAATTAGGGAAGGAAATATGTATAAATTTTCTCGAAAATTTTTACTGTCTACGCCCTTGAGGGTGGCACCAAACACTGCATGCACTTTGGCAAGGAATGAAAGAAAGATGTCACAAGGAGATACGAGTAGTCGCATTGTGGGCGAGAAAAGAATATTGTAGATCGCTAAAAGGGCAGTTGGCATTGTTGCGTCACGGGGTTTAAAGTTTCTGCAAATCCTGATTCGAAAAGTAAGTTGAGAAGGGTCTCTCCTTGAAAGAATTTTTTCGATTTTCAGAGTTTCATGTCCAAAAAACGAATGTTGAAAAAATACTCTGAGGTTGCAGATTATTTTGAGAATTGTTCGAACTCCATTTTCCTTTTTCAGGAAAAAATGGAAAATTTTTGAGTAGGGAACAATCCAACAATTGCGTAACCTTAGAATGCAAAAGTAACACGATACGCCCAGAAGGGTGCTGCGTTACCGAAACACCACAATAGCAGAGAAAAATCAAAACGTGGAAAGCAATTTGAATCTAACCATATACTTCCTAATCTTCGACCTTTTATCCCAGTTTCTACGAAAGCAAAAAAACTCGGCCGATAAAAAATATGGGGCGAGCGTGATCGCATTTGACAGCTTCCGCGTGCACGTTCCTTAACAATCCCGACTTTTTCTTCGTGCTTTCGACGACCCGGCACTTGAGAAAAAAGCGCTCGATCGATTTTTGAAAATAGGGATCTCAAAATACAAAACTATGGACATCAAAACGCTTTCTCAATGAAAGTTCAATAGTAGACTATGCGTATTTACAAAATTTTATTTCAATCAACAATGTATGAGTGGCAGCCGCCCTGGGCGCCAAATAAAAGTAGCGGCAAATCAGCTACCGTCCATTAGCGCAAATCTACCTGTTTTTCAAGCGTGACTAATTTTCCAAAAGCGCACACAATGGGGTGAAAATATTCACCTGGGTCGCCGATTTTATCGTTCTCCGAAGGAAACAAATGAGAATTACTACTTCTGACTTCGAATATCCAAGATACTTCTTGAAGTGTCATATTTGGAATTGTAACAAATTTCAATGTGCCTTATTCGGAATTCGAAGACACTTTTTAATGTCCGAAATACTTTTTAAGGTATTTTATGAAAATTCGAAGACACTTTTAAACGTCTAAGTCACTTTTTTGAGTGATAAATGCAATAAGTTAAGACAATCCTCGAAGTGTCTATTTTGAAATTAAAAGACCTTTAAAAGTTTCTTTTCCGGAATTCTTAGAAATTTTCAAGTGTATAAGACACTTCTTAAACTGTCTTTTTCCAAGTTGCAAGATATTCAGAAATGCCTTATTTGAAACTCTAATACACTCGAAAGTGTCTTGTTCGAAATGCTAAGACACTATCGGATGTCAAAACAATTCTTGAAGTGTCTCATTAGAAATTCTAAAACACTTTTATGTTTTTCATACCGAATTATGAGACACTTTTTAATGTTCCAAACACTTTTGAAGGGGTTTCAAGAAAATTCTAAGACACTTTCAAACGTCTGACACACCAATTCTTAAAGTGATTTATTACAAATTTTTAGACACTCTTTGAAGTTTCTTATAAAAATTCAAAGATCTTCTGAAGTATAATATTTTTGCTGGAATTGTAAGATACTTTTCAAAGTGTCTTTGAAAATCCAAAGATATTCAGCCATTTCTAAGACGCTTTACAAAATGTCATAATCGAAGTTCTAAGACACTCAGAAGCGTCTCATTCGGAATTTTAAGACACTCTCGAATTTCTGAAATACTTCGTAAAGTCTCTTACTTGAAATTATAATACACTCCAATGTGTCTTATTCAGAATTTCAAAACACTTTAAAATGTTCAAGATATTATTCAACGTGTTTTTTCAAACTTCGAAGACACTTTTAAACGTCCAAGACACTACTTGAAGTGATTTATAAAAAATTTGAAGACAATCCTTGAAGTCTTATTTTGAATTGAAAGTCCTTGAAAAGTATTTTTTCTGGAACTCTTACACACTGTCAAGTGTGTAAGACACTTTTTAAAGTGTATTTTGAAAATTTTCAAGATATTTTGAATTTCCAAGACACTTCTTGAAGAATCTTATTTGAAATTGAAGACACTGCAATGTGTCATATTCGGAATTCTGAGACACTTTTTAATGTTCAAAACACTTTCGAAGGTGCAGTTATAAGAAAATTCTAAGACACTTTTAAACGTCTGACATACTAATTTTTGAAGTGATTTATTACAAATTTGTAGACACTTCTTAAAGTGTCTTATTAAAATTCAAAAATTTTCTGAAGTATCTTTTCTGGAATTGTAAGACACTCTCCAAAGTGTCTTTAAAAATCCAAAAATATTCAGACATTTCTAAGACACTTTACAAAATGTCCTAATCGAAGTTCTAAGACACTCAGAAGCGTCTCATTCGGGATTTTAAGACACTCTCAAATCTCTAAGATACTTCGTAAAATCTCTTATTTGAAATTATATGAGACTCCAATGTGTCTCATTCGGAATTTCAAAACACTTTTAAATGTCCAAGACACTATTCGAGGTGTTTTATTAAAAGTCGAAGACACTTTTAAACCTCTAAGACACTACTTTAAGTGATTTATAAAAAATCTGAAGACAATCCTTGAAGTCTTATTTTGAATTTAAAGTTCTTGAAAAGTATCTTTTCTCGAACTCTCATACACTTTCAAGTGTCTAAGACACTTTTTAAAGTGTTTTTTAAAAATTTTCAAGATATTTTGAATTTCCAAGACACTTCTCGAGAAATCTTATTTGAAATTCGAAGACACTCCAATGTGTCTTATTTGGAATTCTGAGACACATTTTAATGTCAAAAACGAATGTCATCGATTTCTTTTAAAGATAATTTTATTGGGAGCGGGGGCATTTCCTCCATCATGCAATGCATCGTTGTGAAACTGCAAGAAAAGAGTCATGTTTACATTGGAACTCATTGTCATAGCTGAATTGGTCCATTTACCAACAAAAACCTTTTATCTTTTTTTTTCGTATTTTTGCAAGTAAATGAGGCAAAAAGCCGAATATAAAGCATAAGGAAAACGGCGGTGGTCGAAAGGAAAAGGCATGCTCTGCAAGATAAATGACAGTTGGCTCTGCGACCAAGCCTTTTTCTTCCGTTTTGTACCCTTTTCTACTCGAAGGAACCTGCACTGAAACGCGCGTCCAAACATTGCCTTTGTACCCGCGGCTTAAATCACAGTTACTTTCCCGTGAGCCGCAGATCCTTTCATCGCAATCAAGCCAAAAACCGAAACTGAAAAAGCACATGAAATTACTTCGGTAATCCTGTAAAGTTTGACATCCGTGACACATATTTTACGACAAATATTTGCTTACATTCAATTCGCCGCCTTTGAAGCGTCCCAAACGGCTAATTTTGGGATAAAAGGATCGTGTGTTTGCCGAAAAGTGGCCTTTGTTTTCGAAATGTGAGTGTTCGGTCGGGTCGAGAGTGCAGTGTAAAAATTGGATCTTATTTTAAGATGCAAGGAAAACAGGACACTAGTTGATGCTCTATCCTAATTTAAGATGTATCCTATTGGAAGTGTCTCGAAATCGTGCAATCTTATTTTAAGTTGCAACACATCTCTGTTGTATTTTAATTATTTTCAGAAAAATTTTTATTTTGAGTCAGAAAACCCGAAAATTCTGAACTTACTACGAATTTTACTCATTTTATGATTTGGTATTGTGATTTTTATGATAATCACTCTTGTCTATATCTTGTGAAATAATAATCATTTCACAATGGTTGATTTCATGAAAATTATTTTTTTTATTTTCTTTATAACCAAAGAATTCGGCGTCATTCTATTTGACGAAAGTCCTCCATTATTTTCAGTATAAGGTAATAAATACGTGCGTTTTCATCGCAAACTACCAGTTATATCAACCCCTTCGAACGTTGCGCGACAATACTTTTTACCTGGCGTTTTGAGGTATTTACGGTAGTAATTGTGTGATTGGGGAGACACAAAAAATGAGACCATGGCACAGAAATTTAACTTTTCTCCATTTCTAAAATTTTTTACTATAGTATTCAAAATGGAAAATATTTCGAGTATTTAAAATAATTTTTTAGTTACAATTTTTCTCGCTCTTTTTTTCTAATTTTTTCAGTATCAATCCAACCCAAACAATTTCCTGACATTTCCAACCGTTAGCATGTATAACTTCCATTTAGAAAACGTACAAAAAAGCGAGAAAAGGATAAAAAAAGGGGGAAGAACCGAAAACCTGACAAAGGAGTTGCGACGAGAATTTATGGACGCGAGTGCTCGCAAGAGCTGTCACCTGCGGACCATGCGGACACTTTCAGGGAATGGGAAGCCGATCTTATGGTCACTTGTCAGTCGTCATCGATCCCAAGTATTAGCCGAGCTACTTAAACGGTTCCGATTCTCATGATGATTACCGATTTCCCGCCAAGTTAACCCTCACAGCACGAAAGTCCCAGGGACTTCCTAGGGACGTCCCCGGGACCAAGTGTGCTGTTAGGGAAAGGCCAGACCTTCTTTTTCTCCCGCTAAAGTCGTAAATGTCTTTTTTTCTATGCCCCATACAGAGCAATGATCGGTTTTCCGTTAACCCATTTGCCACCAAGGAAGATATGAATTAGGTCTTTCGAAATCCAACTTTAAAAGCATACTCAAAAACGAGGAATAGTAGAATCGACAAAATAATTACTATTCAATGAATGGAAAAAATTATTATCACTTCAAAATGATATCAACAATTTTATTTATTAATAACTTATAATTTTCGACAGCCCCAGTCAATTTATTACAATATAGTCAGTCGACGTTTCGGTACATTTCGTACGCTTTTCAAGAGCTGAATAATTTATGAAAAGAAATTACAAACAATTCAAAAAAACCTCAAATGTCATAAAAAACTCACGTCATTGTAACAGCGTCAATAATCAATAAATAAAATTGAATATAAATTATAATCGATATTTCTTATTAAATAATCTCGAAACTTGAAAATGTTAATCAGAAATATCTAAAATTTCAATTATCTCTATAAATTCTAATGAATAACGATTTCCTCCTTTTTCAATCTATTAATGAAAGCGTTTCTTCGGAACCTAAAAATTAACATACGCTTCGCTTGATTCACAGTTGCTTTTAAAACGTTGGCCAGGGTGATAAAACGTTTTTCATTTGAAGTGACCAACTCCTTAACATAAAAAAGAGGAGAAAAAACAGAACACACATCTGGCACGATAATCGGCGTGAAAACGCATTCGCTTTCCACCAAAGGCAAAAGGATTTATGGACGGTGTAACTCGAGCGCAAACGACATTTATCTTATGTCATTTGAAGACTTCCTTTCTCTGGAAGCGTACCAAATGAACTTTGTATCCAAATCTATGACTTCCTGAAAAAAAACTACGTAAGATCGAATTCAATGAAATTGGTTTAGAGTGTTATATTTCAATTTGTTCTATTACTTTTCCGAGAAAAACGTTTAATTTTACATAAAGTGTTGTTTTACTATGAAAAAAACTTCATACCGTTGATTCAGGCAAACCATTAACATAAGAAGTTTCACAAAGTGGAACTTCTTACGTCCTAACATAGATAGTAGGGCTCTTGGGACCAGAATCAGCATAGTTCATCTACTCGATTCATCTTAAAAATAAGTTGAGTTTTATCTTTTTTATTTAAAGCGCAAAAAGATATTGTTCGAATTGCATTAATACTGAAAAAATTAGAAAAAAAGAACGAAAAATACTGTAACTGAAAAATTAATTTAAATACTCGAAATCTTTCTACTTTTGAATACTGTATTAGGAACAAATTTTGGAAATTTTTAAAAATACCAGGAAATACAAAAAACTAAAAACATGAAAAATCCCCAAAATTTATAAAATTACCGAGAATCGATTTAAATTTAAACTCAAGTTCCTCGAGTTCTATAAGTCTATGGAATCTATAAAAGTAAATCTTTAAAATTTCTTAAATACTAAAAAAAACACAAAAATTGTGCAGACATATTTTTCTTGAAATTTAAAAAAACCATTGATTCTGAAGCATATGGTTTTAAAAATCAGTATAGGAATGCACGAAAATGCCAGGAAATTGTTTGAATAGGATTAATACTGAAAAAATTAGAAAAAAAGAACGAAAAAAATTGTAACTAAAAAATTATTTTAAATAATCGAAATCTTTACGATTTTTGATACTTTAGTAACTAATTTGATAAATCTATAAAAATATCAGAAAACACAAAAAACTTGAAAGCATGAAAAATCCCAAAAATTTATAAAATTACCGAGAATCGATTAAAATTGAAATTCAAGCGCATCAAGTTCTATAAGTCTATGGAATCTACAAAAGTACTACGTAATTCTTAAAAATTGCATAAATGCTATAAAAAAATGCAAGAATTGTGTAGACGTATTTTTCTTAAAATTTTGAAAAACCATGAGTTCTGAAGCATATGATTTTAAAAATCAATACATGAAAATGTCAGGAAATCGTTTGAATTGGAATAATACTGAAAATATAAGAAAAAATTAATTCAAAATTTAGATTTATTTAAACATAATCTTTTTATCAGCTATCTCGTACATAAATTCTTTATTTGTCAAAAATCAAAATTCTGAATTTGTTTATTTAACAGACTTCCATTGAATTATTCGATGGTCTAACTATTAATGACAAAATAGCATAATTTTCGATGTTAATAATATAAAAAATTCTAAAATAATGAATATTAAATTATGCGAACTATCTTATTTATAATATTTAACATTTTAAACGTAAAAATTATATGAGCTTTATGCAAAAACCAGAAATGCGAACTGCAATTCATTCAGATATTAAAATTATCGTGTTCATATTCATATAAAATTTCATATTCATTGTTTCTCCAGAAATAAATTTTTGTGGAAACGTAAATTATCGAACCAAACCATGAAAAAATTTTAATTTTTGTAGTAAAAATTTTCTATTTTTTAAGTTTCGTAGTTGTATATTCTTCACATTTTCAATGTATAAAACAATTTTAAAATCAATAAAACGTACTGTCTTTTTTATATTCCAACCTTGAAAGTCCCACTTAAATTCTTCATTCATTAAAAATTGAAATTTTTGAATTTTTCAATCATGTATAAAAAAAGATAATTTTTGAAAAACTTTTAATAGTTAATAATCTTTTTATCTTTTATGTAACAAACTTCCATTGAATTGTTTAATCGTCTAACTCTTAATGGCAAAATAGGATAATTTTTAATTTTAAATATATAAAAAATACATGAATAATGAATATGAAAATTTTCATTTCATCATATTTATAATATTTTACATTTTATATTAAAAATTATAAAAGCTTTGTACGAAAACCAGAAAGTTAAGATTATCAAACCATTGAAATTGTTGCAGTTAAAATTTTGTTTTTTCAGTTTCGTAGTTATATATTCTTCACATTTTCAAGTTTCTAGTTCTGATTTCTAACGAAACAGACATAAAAAATAACTCTCGGTAAAACGTATTGTCTTTTTTACACTCCAATCTTGAAAGTTCCACATAAATTCTTCATTCGTTAAAAATCATCATCAAAAATATAAAAAAAATACACCAAAAAACTCACCAGACCTTGAAACTACTAAAAAACAAAATTACCATAATAAACAACACTCCCCGAGTGTTGGTAAAAATGCAGTCATTTTTTATTGGAACTCATCATACTTCTACATGAAATACGTATACAAGTATTAATATAAAAACCTGCAAAAAGAAGTTGAGTTACTCTCTCTTGAAAAATGACATTGCTTTTTTTCGCGGTTAAATCAATAGACTCGTGAACATTACAGAAAATTGCACTTTGTGATAATAGAATCGACGTAACCGTGCACGAAAGATCGTCCACAATAAAACCACATAACATTAACAAAAATTATTGCGCTGTCATGGCTGTTACGAGTTTTTCGTACAGTAGTTAACCTTAAGTTTACAAGCATAAACGATACAAGTTTTTTGTTTTTATAATAAAGCCGATGGATGAACGATCGTGAGCGTTCGTTCGTCCCGCGATCTTTGTATTTCTTTATATTAGTCGACATTATAAAAAAGAACATCACTACTATCTTTGGGAGAAAATATACACATTATCAGAGAAAAGGGACGTGTGCTTATATAAAATGGTCTGCGCGATGAATCCGAGTTTTTGTCGCGTTGACCAACTTTCACTAACAGTCGCGCGATTGTTATAAAATTGCGCCTTGTATTTTTCTAGGGTTTCAACAATGACGCGTTGTTTTATTTGTGGAATACATATTCGCCCGTTGCTGGTCATTTTTCCACACACTGATTTTTCCGGATCCAATTTTCCGAAAATAATAAATTACGAATGAAATGCATTTAAAGACGAATTGATTGGGTACGTTGTATCCAATAAATTGTATGATGTTAAAAAAATTTTATGAAACTTAATTCTACCAATTTCAGGGAATACTGTTTACATAACATGTTTGGGATATGTTTGTGAATAAACATCTGCAATAGTATAAGCACAAGAAATTAAACAAAAAACTTTTCAAATGCAAGACTTCACAAAAGTTTTTTTAATTTGTGTGAAAAAAATGAAAACAAGAAAAACAACTTACAAAATGTAGTTCTTGAAATATCTGAAACTCGAAATTTTAATTGAATTTTTACAATTATATAACGTCTTTGTGCGATGATCAATTTTTGATTTCAAAAAACTTGATAATGATATGAAAATGAAAAATCCAAAAATACCACGCACAAATCAATCGATTATTTAATTCTAGTTTAACCGAACTATTAAAATTTTAAGCAAATACCTATCGTTTCTCAAAGTAAAATGATGATTTAGATTATTTGTAAAATTTCAAAAATTTTGGACTGTATTCGTATATGGTAAAGAATTTTTTAATGTCTAAAAATTTTGTATATTAAACGGTTTCTTTAAATTTTCAAGATGTAAAAATTTTTCACGATGTACAAAGTTTATTAAAATTATCTGAAATGCAACAAATTATTCGAATTTTATAAAATTTATTACAATCTGGAGAATTATTCCAATGCTTTTTCATTTTCTTTATATTTTAACAATAACAAAAAAAAATGTATTAAAATTTGTGTAATTCATAATGATTTTTCGTAATTTTTCAATACTTTCAAGTTTTTGAAATTTTTTCAAAAAATGAAAAAAAACTAAACACTTTTCAAAAAATATGATAAACAAAATTTATACTCATTTTTTACTCATAAAATTTTCGACTATTTAGAAATTTTTTAGTTTTTTAATTTTTTCAAAATTTCGAAATTTTAAACATAGTAAAAATTATTCAAAGATTGAAGTTAAACAAAAATATAAGAAAATTTGGATATTAATTTAGATGAACATAAAAATCTTTGGTCATTACGGTCAAATTCTAGTTTAACCGAACGATTAAAATTTTAAACGAATACCTAACATTTCTCAAAGTTATACTATCCTCTAAATTATTTATAATTTAAAAAATTTTGGACTGTATCCGTATGATGGAACATTTTTTAATATTTAAAAATGTAGTATATTACACGGTTTCTGTAATTTTTCAAAATGTAAAAATTTTTCACCATGTACAAAGTTTATTAAAATTATCTGAAAGTCAACAAATTATTCAAATTTTATAGAATTTCCAACTATCTGAAAAATTATCCCAATGCTTTTTCATTTTCTTTATATTTTAACAATAATAATCGAAAAAAATTCATTTAAATTTCTGTAACTTATAATATTTTGTCGTTAATTTTCAATACTTCCAAGTTTTTGAAATTTTTTCATATATTTAAAAAAACCATACACTTTTCAAAAAAATATTATAAACAAAATTTATATTGTCTACTTATAAAATTATCGATTATTTAGAAAATTTTCAGTTTTTTATTTTTTCAAAAATCTGACATTTTTAAACATATAAAAAACTATTTAAAAATTAAAGTTAGACTGAAATATTAAGAAAATTAGGACATAAAAATCTTTAGTCATTACGATTTGGACATTGTGGGGTCAGTGAAAAAATCATCATGAACTTTGTGATTTATACAACTTTAATTCATTATTAACACTAATTTAAAAAATTAAAAAAAAAAAACTCAAAAATTCTATCATTGAATGCTTTGTATATATAATTCCAGTACATTTAATCATGTTTTTTGGAAAATACGTCAAATAATCACTTCCGGAAAATTAGACTCGAAAATTTCATTTTCCGAAAATTGAACCGTGGAAAAATGGTCATTATTCGTTAAATTTTACGGGAATCATATTCTCCTCTCTAGATTCATTTTTACTTTTTTTTTCACTCTCTCGCTTTCGAATATTGAAAAATATACAGGGTTTTCCGTGCTTTCCCAATCCTCCCCGAAAGTTTTACAATAAAAAATGGGAAACGACGTAAAAAACCTGCGATAAAATTAGGAACAACAAATCATAAAAATATTCATCATGTCTGTAACGAGAATAATAATACTCTTCAAGATTCACGTTTGAGGATGAATTTCATCTTAGGAGGAAAGGGTGAAAGTGATACTCACAGGAATTTTTTTCTCAAATATATTGGTAATTTGTCTGAGATTTTTTTAAAAAAATGAAGACGTGGGGACAGGGGCGTAGGCAGAAAAAAATTTTTTTTACGGTGTTTTATGATTTTTCATATTTGACGATATCGTTGCACATTTTTTACTTACGTAGTTGTTATGTTTAAAATTGTAAATATTGTAATCATGATATAATTATAACATTTTTAAATATTCTGAATTTTGTTTTTTATTTTTCCGAAAATTCAAGTTCAATTTAAAAACTTTCTAGTTTTAAAAAAATCTGTTCTCACCTCCAACATAAAAAATTTTCTTCTGCATAAAACTGCAATCATTCTATTAAATTCCAGTACGTGCACTTTCGATTAAAAACCCTCTCTGCCTACGCCCCTGAAACTATACCATACAATAAAATTTGCAGTACAAAAGTATACAAGTATAATACAAAAACTCCGCCCACAGTATAATATAAAAAAGAAGACATAGTAAATAGAAAAATCACAATACCCGAGAAAATGCCTTCAAAAATAACTCGCCAACATGGAAACATCAAATGTATTTTCATATTCAATTCTCAGACTGAGCTCGTTGTAACAATCGCCAAGCAACCGGAACATTCCAAATTTCCCAAAATCAATTAAAAAACACTACTCCGAGTAAAAAACCATTCAATCACCAATCACGCATTATCCTCCATCAAAACCCTCGAATGGAATTTCATCGCAGTCCCCCAGAACAACAACAAAAATCTCCTCCGCACCCCCGTGTGAAACCGCTAAAAATCTCACGTCCCCGAATCTCTATACATGAATTACGAAACGTTAGTAAAAATTACTTTAGCTAAAATGTAATAACCAGTATATCAATTACGAGAAAAAACAAAAGAGGACGTTATTTACATGCGCCTCGCCCAAAATCCACGTCAAAGAAAAAAAAAAGAGATTGGCATTGGCGATGGGTACAATCTCTTTAGAGGCATGTGAAAAAACACATGAGTCGCTTGACGAAGACGTTGACGAGGACGAGGGTCTCGGGGAGGCGGTTGGCCGAGGGCGGGGGCGGGGGCAGTGGGCGCTGGAAGCGGTGCGTGCAGACAGTGGCGCCGCGGGGCAGTGGGCGCGGGGGGCCAAGTCGCGAGGAGCCCGGCAGCCGGAGCTGGTCCATCGAGGAACGCGCTGCCGGTCGCGAGGTCGACGCAACCTGGGACAACCGCGGCCTCAATCGCGATCACCAGTTGGCCATACCCGGCTTGTTCAGGGTCATGAAGTAGATCTGGCACGAGCTGCCGCCCTTGGCCGACGAGAAGAACACCTGCGCGTTCCCCAACATCCCTCGTTTAGTAATTTTTTCACCCCATGAACGTGTTCATAAAGTTTTTACAACGTTGATAAATCACACGAAAATTTTTTTTCTCAGGTTCACCGTCAGTGATGTAAATCCTTGAAAAAGTATGAAATGAAAAAATTCAGTAGAGGGACACTTTTCCCAAAAAATCCTGTTCCCAATGAGAAGTGTTTCCCAAAGTATTTTTTTCCCAAAGTACTTAATTAAGTACTATAATAATAATATATTTATTGTAATACTATAATTATTAATCATTATATTATTGTTATTATTGTTATTTTATTATTGACATTATTATTACATAATTATAATATTTTGATTTTTTTTCAAACGCAAAATAATTCAAAACAAATTAATGACAATTTTATTTTGGAAATAAAATTCATTTATCACCATTAATTCCATTGAAAAAATGTAGAAAACCATTAGTCCTACGAAATAACACTTTCGAAAGAACTAAAATGAAAATCAAATCAATATAATTCTACAAAGAAATATCCACTTTTCCCAAAAAAACCCTGTTCCCAAACTAATCTATTTAGTACTATAATAATAATATATTTATGGTAGTACTATTATTATTATTATTATTATTATTATTATTATTATTATATATTTATATTGTTTTGATTTTTTTTCAAACGCAAATTAATTCAAAACAAATAAATGACAATTTTCTTTTGAAAATAAAATTCATTTATTACCGTATATTCCATTAAAAAAATGTAGAAAACCATTTATTCTACGAAACAACACCTTTGAAAGAACTAAAATGAAAATCAAATTATTATCACTCTACAAAGAAATATCCTAAAAAAAGTATGTGGGAAAATTTGTACTTTGGAACAAAAAAATATACTTTTGGAAAATGCTTCTTTGGAAACGGCATTTTTTTGGGAAAATTGTCTTTGGGCAAAATGTCCATTGGGAAACTTTATTTTGGGAAAAGTGTACTGCAATCAAAAATTCATCATTTTTTATGAACTCGTTGAAGAGGTTAAATTGTACTATTTCATAGATGAAATTATCTAGTCATCAGATAATATCATGAAAATTCGAAAATTTACAGACCGTTTTACCTTGAAGTTTCAAACCTCAAAACGATCATTTTTACCAAAAATCTTTATTTCTGCGGGATAGTTTTCGAAATCTCCTGTAGCTTGATAACTAAGGAAAAACTTCTAAATTTTTTCAGAACTACTTCATTGATTAGGCAGGAAGATTTTAAATAATTAATACTCAAAAACTGAGGGCCTTAGTACTTTCTTTTGAGGAATTCCGATTTTTCCGTTTAAAACATCTTAAAGATAAAAACTGAAGAACTTGGCGAACTTGAAATATGAAAATTTTCAAGTTTGACGTCATTTCAAATTTTTTCGAATTTTGGTTTTGGACGAACTTTTCATTTGGTGTTTTCTGCCTAACAAATTTATCGAAATCACAAGAAAAAGAATTTTAAAACAAATACTGAACAGCTAGAATTTAAAACTTAACAAAACTCAAGAAAAATGTCCAAAATACAATTTGAAATTCCTTCATCAATAGGGTTCCAAATTTTAATAGTACTCATACCTAAACATTTAAGATATATCGAAGTATTTTTGAGTGATTCCGATTTTTCGAAAAGTTTTTTCAGATTTTTTTGTGTCAATTAATTAAAAGTTCAAAACTGAAGAATTTCCGCAAATTTTTAGAACATGAAGATATCAAAATTTAAATTAAATTTCAAATTCAACAGTAGGATAATTTTAAATGACATTTTTAATTCTTAGGATATTAAAGATGTCCAAATTTCAAGGGAAAAAAATCGGAAAAGGAAAATCTTCTTCATTTTGGTAAAATAGATACAAATAAAATATTTTTGGTTGTTTTACAATTCAAAAGATTTATGATATTACCTTTTCCGAAATACATAATGTAAGATTTATTATTTTTAAGGTCTGCAGATGTAGGAACTCAAAATTTTGATATTCTTATGAGGAAGTTGTATTCTACCATCATAGCCTTGAAAATTTAGCTATCGCAAATAATTTTAAATTTTACAGTTGTTTTTAGGCAAATTAAAAAAAATTTTCATCGATTTTTTCGATTGAAATTAAATCACAACGTGCTTTAATTTTTCTACGAAAAACACTATGAAGAGTCAATCGTGAAATTGTTACAGTTTAAATATTCTATTTCAAAACTGCATTTTGGTTATAGAATAATAATAAATATAATAATATTAGAAGAAAATTTTTTTTGTAACTTAACACATACCTTGTCATTCCTTTCGCAAAGAAATTTGAGTCTTTGAGCTTTTTTGTGCATGAAAACGCCGTCGAGGTGACCACTCTCGACACTTCGTATTTCAATGGCTTTATTGCCCCAGCCCATGATTTGGCCAGTGCCAATGTAAGCTACACTCGTTGGCATCTCTCCCCACTGCAAAACCATCGTTTTTGACACTCTACCGTAAGTATTGACGTACACGCCTTCGTTGTCGTAGCACAGAAGCAGTTGCATTCCGTTACTGTTGGGCAAAGCCACGATGCAGTGCGGGCAAATTGGCGCTTGGGTCTGCAAACAGTTTTTTTTGTCACAACCAATTTAATTTAAATAAATTCAATTAACTTGGAATCATTAGTTGAATATTATCAATTACTGCTGGAAATTGTGTATTCGGAAGTGTTCGGGTATGTTCGGAAGTGTTCGGGTGTGTTCGGGTATGTTCGGAAGTGTTCGGGCATGTTCTCGTGTACGTTCGGAATTTTTCGGGTATGTTCGGAACTTCGGAAATGTTCGGGTATGTTAACATACACAAACATTACAAAACATCACAAAAAACGAAATTTGATGCAACAATTAAATAAAGAACGTTAAAAAAAAGCCTCACGTGTTTCGGTAAATAAATGTCGTAGACTGTAGCGGAATCCAAGTCAACCACGTGGAAACCATCGGCGCTGCCATAAATGACCTTGAGCCTGGAGCCTTCCTCGACGGTCAAATCGACGAGCAAGGGCCTATGCGCGAGTTCGCCGAACGACTTGAAAGCCATGAATTTGTGGTAAGGTTTCGGCGCCCAGGCGTAAATTTCTATCGAGTCCTTCAAAGCTATGACGAGGAACTTTATTCTCTCGTATTTGACTATTTTGAAATGCACCGCCCCTTGAAGATCGCCGACGTTTATCCATCCGTTGCGACGCTCGACTTGCTGCACGAGAAAGAAAGAAAATTCGAGTTGAGAATGGAAAGTTAATCATTTTCTATAACTTATAGTGTTTCTTTTATTTTCTGGTGTTTATAAGATAAGAATTTCTGTAAAAATTTCTACAATTCGATACTTCATTTTCGTAGATTTCAATTTTTCTCTATTATTCATATAACATTTTTAAAATCCATGAAAATACCAAGAAATTGTACAAATTATTTATAAATAATAAGAATGTTTAGTCAAAAAACATTTTCAAGTAAACCTAAAGAGAAAAAAAGGTTCAATTTATATACTGTGGTAGTGGCCATTTTCGATTTCCAACTTTATTACTGTAATCGTGTATAAAAAATCCCTGAAGTTGGCTGGAGTATTAAAACCTGAAATTTCAGAATGTTCGTGACGAAAACTTTATGTTTGAATATTAATAATCCAATAAAATTTGGATGCAAAAAAAATTTAGGGGAGATAACGAATGGTTTAATGAGAGTTTTTGAAGTGGAACGAAATTTAAAATTCTTAATTTTACTTAGTATAAAATGAAAATAAATAATGGAGAAAAATTGAAATCTACGAGAATGCTGAAAATAAAAAAAAAACTCTGAACTATGGAGTGTCGATTTACAAAAATGTTGATAGAAATTCAGAAAAATACCAGAATATAAAAGTAACACTAAAAGTAATAGAATTTTGTGAAAAAACGGTTTTATGAAAAATATTAGCAAATACATACGATCTAGAAAAATTCGAAGTTTGGAACATCAAGTTAAAAAAAAACGTAAATAGCAATCTCTATTAACGTTTTAAAAATCTACGGAAAATGCAGGAAAATCTAATAAATAATTTAAAAAATATTAAATTAATTAAAAATCTTTCAAAATCTCATAAATTTTAAAAAAATGTAAGAAATACTTGAAATATACTATCAACAGTATTATAATTTAGATATAAAAAATATTTATGTGATCTATAAAACTAATCTAATTGTAAATCTATAACGCTAGAAATTCATAAAAATACTAGAAAATCTGATAGTCTTATATATACTGGAAAAAAAAACGAAAACGAAAATACTAGAAATGAATGAAACATTAAAACTTTACATAATAGAAATGATTCCTAAAATCTATGAAATTACTAAGAATTAATAGAAATTAGAATTAATTATAAATCAATATGAAATGCTTAGAATTTATATATTATTTTAATTCAATAAATGAATTGAATTTTAAATATAAAAAATATTTTTTATAAAATTATTAGCTTGCATCGAACTTGAGTTATAAAAATACAAAAGAATCTTTAAGAATTTCATTAATACTTAACCTAATGATAATACAAAATTATGTTGGTATAATTTTCTTGAAAATTTAAAAAATCTTGAAACCTAAAGCACATATAATTTACAAAATCCATAAGGAAATCCACGAAAATACCAGAAAATTGTACTAATCATCTATAAATAATAAGAACTTAAAAAAAAAACAAACAAAATAGTGGAAATCTATAAAAATTCAGCCTACTCAAAATCTGTAAAATTTTTGACACTATAGGATCAAGTTCCAGAAATCTAAAAAAACACCAGAAAATACTACAAAATTTTATAAATTACATACGACACAAAAATTTTAGAAATCAATGAAAAACTTGAAATCGTGTTGTTATAACTGTTTCATCAATTTATCAACCTATCCAAATTTTTTCAATATACATCCATAAAAATATCAGCAAATCCTTCAAGTTGCACAAATACCACAAACTTATGAACAAAACCACAAATACTAAAAAAAAAATCGAATTCCATTGTATTCAACACAAACATGAAAAATGACTTTGGACTCCAAAAGTTGTCTATTTTCAAAATCCCCCCAAAAATTACACAAAAAAATTTTTTTCCTAACTGACTCTTCTTCCAATTCAAAATTTCTCTATTGCAACGCAGTAAAATTTTTTCTCACATTTGTTAAAAAAAAGACATTAAAAAACATTTTAAAAAAATTCATACCCTAATCGATAGAAATAAATTTTTCCGAAAAACCCCAGCCAAAATATTGTTCTACCTACGGCCCTGATCAAAATTTCCTAAAAATTAAATTATTTTAGAAAAGTCTGTACTTACATCACTGTGACCGTCAGTTCGGAGGATTTTGCTCTTGAGCCAAGACAAGTAGTAAACGCGAACGCGATTTTTTTTGCCGCTGATTGTGACCAGAATATTTTGCCCTTCTAGAACTTCCATTTGTTGGAATCGTCTTCTGCTAATCAATTGGTAGACTTTTCCTTGGCCACTTCTGTCCAAAAGCATCAAACCATTTTCGGTGCCGATCAGTAAATTGACTCCTGGAACAAAAATTCGTACATTTTACAATTCATATTCATTTTTTTTTTTTTTTTTTTTAATAGAATATTAAATTATATTTTCTGAAATTTCTGCGAAAGTGAGCCGTTACACCTTCTTTTTTTGCTCCGAAAGCATTCCTTTCCTCAAATAATACACATGATTCGAAATTTTCGAGGAAAGGGATGTTTTCGAAACAAAAAACCAACGTGTAATGGCTCACTTTCGCCGAAATTTCAGAAAAACAATCATTACTGATTCACAACTAAATTTCTGGATTATTTTTCATTAAAAAATGAATCAGTGACTCACCCCATAACGCCGCGCAAAGAATTTCACTGTTGAACTTTTTCTTGTACTTCCGTATTTCGGGAGTGTCGTTGGTCAAGTCGTGACTTGTCGGCGTGACATTGACATTGACATGAGATTCTCTTCGCGCTGGCCCAGCGCCAAAACCGAAAGTCAAAAAGGAGCGCTGTTTCTGTTGGAGCGCAAAGGGGGGACTTTTAACGGCTAGCCGATACTGCAAAAAAAGCCACTGTGTTAACATTTTCAACATCCGAGTAATAATCATCGCGAAAAACTACCAAAAACTTCATTCTCAAATTTTGCACATAGAAAAAGTACGTTTCCAGCGATTGTTCATGCGTTTCTATCCATACGTGAAGAAGATGATCAATTTTACGAGAAACTACAAAATGTCAAGAAAAGAGGAATAAATCTACGATGGCAATCATAATGCGTTTCGTTAACTTCTTTGGTAGTTTGGAAATGTTAAGTTTGAAAGTTTTTTTGAAACGTATTAATTTGTGAAATTGTTATTGTTTTGGCAAAAGTGACAAAAGGTGACACTGCACTGAAAAAGTAATTTGCTTGGCTCAAACAAACGTTTTGTCGTGAATTTACACAAAAACAAAATAAATCGATATTTTTTTCATTAAGATATTTATCTTTTTTTTCATGTGGGATTTGATACAGGCTAACAAAATAAGTTGAATTGACACACACACAAACCGCAATTTATGGATAAAATTAATCAAATAGAATTAATTATTAATAAACTAAATATCGTGAAAAAACTTAAATTATTCATGATGGAAGAAAACATTTTCATAAGTTAACTAACAAAATATGTTGAAATAAAATGATCAACATATTACATTTTCAAACAATTGATTAAATAATAACAATGATAATAAACAAATAATAAACATTCATATCAATATTTAACTACCAATAAACTGCAGCACCAATTTTTTCCATTTACTTTTTTTATATTAATTTTATTTTTTGGTAACTCAATAATTTTTTTAGAAACTACTAATCAATATTTTATGATTCATAATTATGAAAGAATATATTCTAACTTTAAAAACCACCAATTTCAGAAATAAAAATTCGAAAAAATTACATCAAATTTTCCTTAACAAATTGTCATTGACTTTTTATGTAATTCATTTTATTACGATTCGTTATGAAAATAGTTATTATTATTCGAATAGCAATAAAAAATTATGATATTATTCAAATAATATTATTATTCGAATAGTATATTCATTATTATTATTCAAATAATTATTTATTATTAATGATATTATACATATTATATATTATATATCATGATTAGTTATTATTATTTAAATGATTATTTAATAGTTGTAACGACTCGTTATTAATTTCAAAAATAAGGAAAAAAGCATTAAATTTCTATCATTTATTATAAATTATGTTTGTTTTATTATGTAAAATTTATTAAAAATAATTTTTTATAAATTTAGTAATTGTTTTAAAATATCGACTTATTTTGTATTTTTCTGTAAGTTCAGTTCATTTCGAATTGATACATAAGAATTTTTTGTTTCGAATTTTAAGCAACGGAAATAAATTTTCAACTCAAAAAAAAACAAATTGTTTTTGACAGTAAAAAATTTGTAATTTAGACGAAAAAATTCAAATTAGCAGAAAAGTAAATTTTTTTCACTTAAACAAAATTTGTAAGTCTAAACTAAAAATTTATTCAAGTGAACCAAATTGGTTTTTCAGTGTGGTGTTATATGTAATAACATTGTAATAACATTGTCATCCTACAAAAAATTATTACACTTTTTGCAGTGAAATCTTTCCTCGGATAAACAAAATGAAAACATTAATGATCTAAATTTTCTGTATTTTATGTTGCTGTCGTAAACTATTAAAATTTTCAATGTATAAGAGTGAAAATTCACTCTAAGGATTTAAAAAATAATATGTTCTTAAAATGTTATTACCATGTTATTTCATGTATAGTATTGTCATCAAGTAAACACATGCAATAATTATGTAAAAAGAAGGATCATTCCAAATAATTTAAAGATTGAGTACAGTTATAATAGAGTTTTTTAGATAAAATTTTAACACCAAGTTTCGCCGGAAAAATCGATTTCGTGTGCTTTCGAAAATAACGATTTGTATCTGCGAAAGTTTGCAAGTCGTTTTTGTTAGATGTTGCCACAGACATCAAAGTATTTTTTTTTTTTAATATTCCTAACAGTTTTTGAAACATAAAAAAAAAATTCAACCCAATAACCAGACCGAAAAATTAAGATTTAAATATTCATTACACAAACCTACAAAATTCTATTGTAAATGGACATAGAAAATTTATGACTTTTCGTTGTTACAAGAATGAAATAATAACTGCCTACGAAATAATTGTTTACATTACAACATTAGTTAAACATTACTATGTCACATTTTACATTCATTCCCAATTTCTTCACAAAATTTATCATCCTAGGCACAAATTTTAAATTTTAATTTTATTCAAGAAGTAGAACAGCGTTTTTCTGAATTAAGAAAATGTTTTTTGTTAATTTTTATTTTTCCATTCGAGTTCAATTTTCCAATTTCAAAATCGTTGAATTCATAAATATAATAAATACAACTAGAGCTCTATCTATTGCCACATATTCTAATAATTTATTCTTCGAGCGTATTCAAGCGTTAAAATTTCACTCTCTTACTGTTTCATAAAACGCGAAATTTATTTCAAACGCTCTCACTAGTGACAAGCAATTCTACCGTCGTTCGTCACTTTCGTTTTGTCTATTCGTGATAGCCTGCTTCTCGAGGGCATATTAATTTGTTACTCACGAACCAAATTTCATTATTTTGAGGGAAGGAGGGAGGAGGAGCACTGCATTCAAAATTAAAAAAATTATAAATTGAATATAATGTTTGAATTTTAATACGTGCCTTAATTTTGTTGCGTCTTAAAAGTAGATAGACTGTTTACAGTAAAATTTTCTTTTAAGAATGAAAACGTTTTCGTAAATGTTTTTTATAAATTGACGCATTAACTTCCAAGCCATGCCTTAATGTTGTTACATCTCAAAATAGAAATAAAATCACGACTTGAAATTCAAATATTACCTTAAATCAAGAAAATTATTTATAATTCAAAGAAATCATCCTTTTTTCAAGACATGTCTCAATTTAAGACTCCCTTGCTGGAAAAAAATTTGTTTTCATACCAAATTAAATGTAATATTGAAATTTAAATGTATGCCTCAATTTCATTGAATCTTAAAATAAGATTGACTCATACCCTCTCTTTGAATTCAACATATTCAAAATCATTTCTCCAACCTGCTCTCTAATTCAGCTTTAAATCAAATAAAATCAGCCAATCTAAAACTTAAAAATTTTAATACTTATTACTATCTTAGTTTTCTTGTAATGTAATTCAAGACGCCATTTAGGGCCGAAAATGACAAATCCTAAAGTGTTTTTCAACAACTGACACCTTGACTTTCACAGAGTGTTTCAGCTAACCAAGTCTTGTGGCAACCCTGAGTGTAGAAATGCGAGAATCATTAAAACGATGCGGTAGTGAGATGTGATACCAAACCAAAAAGTGACAGTTAGTTTCCACACACAGCGAGCGCAGCTCGAAAAATGCCTAGTCAGCGTGAAGAACCCCGATAAGAGAGAAGCGACACTGAATGTACTTAGATGGATGAATAAATACTTACATCGTAATTAGTATTGGGATTGGGGTTGTCAGTAGATAGGGGCCCTGCACTTCAAGTTAGAGCTCCCGCGTGTCCCACAAAACACAACACAATAATTCTGTATTAGTCACCCTGATATCTCAAAACATGTGCTTCATCGGGACTCTCGCGTATCCAATACGAAATTTCATAACATTTCAAAAATCAAATACCTCATTAAATTTCCCCCCGAAAAACTAAATAAATCGACTCCCAAAAGACGTTTAACGCGATGTCACATTTTTAAATGGAATTTCATATCAATTGAAACAAAAAAAAAAAGATTTGAACGAGAGAAGAAGGCAGAAGACAAAAATGAAAGTACATTCGAACGCCGACTATTTATTTATCATTATTATTTATTTAAATGATCGACGTTCGATGGTATGAACGAGACAAAACTTTCGACTAAGCAATAGCAAGACTAAAAAAATCGGTTCTACAGCGATATTTTAAAAGCGACAATAAATAAATCAATTCTTTTACTGATTGAAAATCGAGGTCTGTTTAATGTCGAGATTTTCTTTCTTGGGAGGGGTTAAAATCACGTCTTTTTTTTATGTCAGTCGTTTTTGCGAGTGCCAGGTACATTCTTCGTGGTGTTTTTTTCTTTCCTACATCATTTGCACTTGGGACGACAACAATGGCAACAACCAATTTCCACCACAACACAGTACACGTGAAGATATGATACCCAAATAACATTCGCAAAGTACCGACACAACATTCCAAATGCAAGTGCCTTCGTTTTCCAAATCACAGATTTTATTTTTCAACTTTGCTTTATATGAGACTTGAAAAGCCAATGTGAAAATACATTTTTCATTTCTTAATAAATAATTATATTTGTTTGATTATTAATTATAATAAATTAATTGTTATATAAGAAAAAATATAAAATCTATAAAACTGAAAATTTAGAAAAATACTAGAAACTCAAAATCATTATTACAGGGACTTTAGTTTCAAGGATTTCTGCAAACTGCGAAACACCCTGTATATCACTATTTTTTCGAGTTTCTCTATCATCTATTTCTCTACCAAATATTTCCATCAAACATTAATAATAAAAAATGACATTTAAAGACTCTTCCACTCGATCATTGGGTAACGAATCGTAATGAGCACTTGGCACTGGCAAAATAAACGCAATTGAAAGCGCTATGAGCGTATGGGAGAAAATGGCGACTAGCTTAGCAAAATATCTGACCTCTTCACTCGTCGATTTGTCCTGTCGTTGACCCGGTGACGAAGTCAAAAGGTCGGGCAGAACCGAGCTCGGCCTTGAGCCCGGAGACGAGTCCGATCTTTGGAAATCGCCGCCACTTCCGGTCGTTCCGCTCGCCCTGGCGCCACTTTCGCGGTTCTGCAAAAATGGCCAAGCCACATTTAAAAACGCTTCATCTCCCGTTTACCCCCAATTTCTGAAATCACTAGCATTCGACATTTATCGCCAATTTATGGCAATAAACACACAAGAAAATGTGTTTCCATCATAGGCACCAATTCGAATGAATTCGAATTCGACATGACAACTTAAACATAGAAGAATATATGCTACGTTTTCAAGCAATCGAAAAAGTTAGTGACAAAATAGGCAGTCACAGAAAGAGAAAAAAACATCGCTGTACACAACAAAAACATAAGAGCACAAAATGCAGCGAAAACGTAACGAATACAAAACTGACGTTGAGAGTATCTAGCGACAAGCAAAAATGGAAAAAAGTCATCTTTTTTCGACGAAAAAAAAGTCAAACGTACATTAATTATCGCATGCACAAAAACACAAATGAAACAAAGCACGCACACAACGTACAAAAAGAGTGGAATTAGTACAATTCGTGATATTCAAAGTAGCAAAAACATCTAAACAACGTGACGAAGAATTATTATTTCCATGTTCACGTTGGTGTATGTACGTTTTGGCAAACGGATGCGATTCCAAGCAAAAATGCGATGAATGTGCTTTATCGTTGTACAAAAAGAAATATGCACGATTCACAAGATGATTTCGTTCTCATCGTACACACGCGACAAACATTACAAAACATGCATGAAACCGAGCATTTTTCATGCTTCGTGCAGTATATTCAAGAGATTCGATATTCGAAATCGAAATGCATGTGTGGTTTGATAATTTGACTAGATTCAACAGAAATCGAAAAAAATTTTCTGGGAAATTTTCATTGTGATTCTGAAATAAACTTTCAATCTTCAAAACTGGAGAAAAACCTCTTCGACCAGACTATCTTTCTCGCTCTTGTCCTAAAAATTTTAGGTCCAAAATTCTTTGGGCATGATTTCGCATCAAATAAGATGAAAAAATCAATTATCCTGAGTCTGTCTCTCAAAATTTGTAACAAAAGAGTTTTTAAATGAACAAAAACACAAAATAAATGGATGTTTTTTTTGTCAAGATATGTATTTTTGCTGGATTTAATACAGGCAGATAAAAGATAAATTTACAATTAAAAAAAAAACAACCAAAATCGAAATTTCATGGCAATGAAAAAAATTGAACAAATATAATTAATTAATCATAAACGAAATAGCGAAGAACAATTTATATTGTTGGTGATAGAAAAAAAATTTTTTAATTAGATATCTAACAAAATATCCTAAACTAAAACGATCAACATATCACATTTTCAAACAATTGATGAAATAATAATAATAATAATAATAATAAACAAATCATAAACATTAACTATCAATAAACTGCAGTATCAATTTGTTCCATTAACTTTTTATATAGGGTCATTCTAAATGAAATCTTCCAGGCAGTTAGGGTCAAAAGTTTTTTTTTGCATGAAATTTTTTTTTGTTTAGTTTTTACATCGAAATCGATTGAACACGTATTTTTTCTTTTTGCTTGATTTTGAGTTTTTTCGTCGTAAGGAATTTTTGAAAATTTGGCTAAATACTTAATTTTGCGCTATTGGCGCATGTTAATTTTTTTTTTTAATGCGATAACTTTGCTAAAAAATGACGGATCTTCAAAAATTTTTTTTCTGTTTTTAGTTAAAAGGTCCCTCTTAAAGAAAAAAATATGAAACATTATATTTAAAAAAAAATTTTTTTCTATTGTGATTTTAAAAAAAATCGAAAAATTTTTGACATCAAAAATGTCGGATTGCATCAGTTTTTTTTCTCAAATAGTTATATATATATCTGTGGTGTCCCAGCATAACCGAATAAGTCCATTTTGCCGTAAGGCTCATTTTACGTGATATTCTGTATAAATTTTGAGCCTTATAGCAAAATGGACTTATTCGGTTATGCCGGGACACCCCAGATATATAAACAAAATTATGTAGGAGCCCCTATTCGCCAAAATTCGTTGTTTGGGAATTAGGATTTTTTATAGTTATATGACCATTATTCAGTAATTTTAGGCTTCATTTACAAAAAATGCCATCATTTCGTCGAAAGTGGCGCAATCGTTATGCTTTTTTTTTCTGCCATTAGTTACAGGTTCATTTTAAAAAAGAAAATTTCGAAGACAAGTAACTTGTTGGAAATTATATTTCATGATCATCTTTCAAATATACTTAAAATTAAATGAGCTCAAGCCCAAAAACTTTAAGAATGCTTCGATTCTTCCATTCTTATTTTGTGTTTTCGATTAGTATTATATATTGGACATGTATCACAAGCATTTTTGATAAACTGAATATCGTTTCGAATGAGTTCTGATTTTTCTATTTCCATGTGATTGCATTACTT
Source organism: Platygaster orseoliae (assembly GCA_030522825.1). Classification (NCBI taxonomy): domain Eukaryota; kingdom Metazoa; phylum Arthropoda; class Insecta; order Hymenoptera; family Platygastridae; genus Platygaster; species Platygaster orseoliae. The sequence goes on from JAPYZL010146524.1 coordinate 27,204, forward strand.
TAAATAGTTTCATTATCTACCAAATTACTTTATCAAAGTTATGCGTTTTATCTTGTAGAAATGGTTAGAAAAATACATGAGCATGTCTTAACTTTTCTCAATTTTGAATATTTTCAAACAAATTAGACAAACATGTGATTACAAGAACATACCAACACAAACGGACTTTAGTACAATGAATGTCAATTTATACACGGAAAAAATTTTTTGGCAAAAATTACCAAACAATTCAGGAATCGCTGGACAATGGTGAAATTTTGTAACTTTTTCCCAAAAAATATAGTAGTTTCTACCATATTTTAGGATTTCTTACCCAAAATGTGGTAAAAATTACTATATTTTTTGGGAAAAAATCACAACACATTTTACCGTTGTCCAGCGAATCCTGAGTCTTTGGTAATTTTTGCCATAAAATTTTTTCCGTGTAGGATTATTTCTTTAACGAAATGTGTGTAAAAAATACATTGTGAATTGCCATTTTTTTACGTGAATGAATGTAATGTTGATTTTGTTTATTTTCTTAAAAGCAACATGTTTGAAAATATTCAAAATTAAGAAAAGTTTAGACATGCTCGTGCATTTTTCTAACCATTTCTATAAGATAAAATACATAATTTTGATAAAGTAATTTGGTAGATAATGAAACTACTTAAAGTAAAGCAATCACATAGAAATAGAAAAATTATAACTCATTCGAAACGATATTCAGTTTATTAAAAATGCTTGTGATACATGTCAGTATATTAATATTATAATACTAATTGAAAACACAAAATAAGAATGGAAGAATCGAAGCATTCTTAAAGTTTTTGGGCTTGAACTCATTTAATTTTAAGTACATTTGAAAGATGATCATGAAAT
>JAPYZL010146576.1:0-10909 GCA_030522825.1 Platygaster orseoliae
GAATATTGCAACAACCTACAGAATATATTGATTTATAAATTTTTTTGCATTTTATTATAAAATTTAGGGATTGGATGGACTTTGAGAGAAAATTTAAATGAAAGTCTAGTTTTTTTAGCGCAACTATTTATTTTATGGTTAAGAAGGTTGTTTTCTAGTGCTATTTGTTTTATTCTTATAAAATTTGGGAATAATTTTTGGAAATTTATCGGTGTTGGAAGTTTTTTGGTTTTGGAGGTATTTCCGGGTTTTATAAATATCGTAATAATAGTGATGAAAATCATTAGCTGATCTAGGGGTTTGGGGGGGAGGGGGGCGAATTCAAATTAAAAATCAAAATTAAATTCTTCTCTGAAATTATGACAACTATACATGTAGGTAAAAAAAGGTCTCCAATTATTTCGTCTTAAAAAATTTTTGGAAAGAAAAAGTGTCAAATTGTTTTTTCGTGAGAATCGTCTAAAAAAAAATAAAGGTCGCTAGTTTTTTTCTTGTGACAAATTAAAAGGAAATAATTTTCTGGCTTCGTTGCTGCAAGTTACTGTTATTTTGTTTATACGAATATATTGGTAGTTTTTTGTCTTGTGACAAATTAAAAGGAAATAATTTTCTGGCTTCGTTGCTGGAAGTTACTGTTATTTTGTTTATACGAATATATTGGTAGTTTTTTGCTTTATTACTGTATTGAAATTTATTGATTATTTAAACATATCTGTGAGATTTTATTTGTAATTGAAGTAAATATTTGTTTTAAGAGGTTTTTTGGTTAATTATTTGGAATGTAAGTTACAATTGCAGTTGTACTCACTTTAGATGCTATGTATTTGTCACCTGGCGCATTTGTCAGGAATTCTTTCAATTCTTCGGATGTGAAAGTTTTGGCTTGTTTGAGGTTGAATCCGTTGTTTTTTTCTTTGAGGAATTTTTTGAGTTTGGGAAATCCGTCGATGTCCAATTTGTTTTCGTTTTCATAGATTGTAGATTTTAGCATGGACAAGTGGGTCCAGAGAGTGGATGGTTTGTATTTTCGGGATAGCTCGTCAAAGTATGGCACGATTACATTTTCTGAGGTGACATTTTTTGATATTTTCCATTCTTTGAATGAATTGTAGCATTTTTCGTATTGTTTTTTGATTTTTGGGGTATCACGAAGTTTCCCATTGATTTCACGTGTTCCCGGAGATCTTTCGGTGTTTGCGGGAAATCTTCTTCATCTTCACTGGTATCCATTTTTTTCACTTCACTGTTTAAATTTCACTGAATTTCACTACGGAACTTTTGTTATGACGCTTTTGCGAGAGGCTGCGCGGAAATGATGATTTTTGGGACTGGGGGATTCATTATATACGCTTTGCCATAGATATTACTAATAGACGTCATGTGTCCTACTCTAGAATTTTCCAGAGTTTTTGATGGGCCCGTGAGGAAAGTTCTGGATCGTTCTAATCTTAATGGAAAAGGGCGGCGGAAATGACAAGAATGCATCGTCGTTAAATTAATATAAATCACCGTTGGTGTTGATATAGCCGCCTAATGACTTTCTAGTGATTAATGATTCGAGATTGGCAAATAAACCAAGACTTTTGAAAGCCGCTGCTCGATCTTTTACTCATTTCTAAATTTCTTCTGGTTTCCACATTTTTCTCCTGGTTTCCACATTTTTTAATGTTTATGGGGTTTATACAGGTACATGTTTGACTTTGGGTTGGTTTTAGCGGGCTTTAACGTAACTTAACCTAGCCTAACTTAACTTCGAGTCTCGGACATCCATTCACCGCTCAGAAAGAGCACTTACGTCGACGACGTCGATGGGGCTTGTGGTTTTTAGCATTCCAAAATATAAATTTTATAAGTTACAGAATATTTTTCAAAGTTCGAATTTTTTTACAAGATCTTCGTGGGTTGGGAGGACAGTTTTCACAGGCCGACGTCGCTGACGTCGACGACGTCAATGGGACTTGTGATTTTTAGCATTCTGAATTATAAATTTTATAAGTTCCAGAATATTTTCCAAAGTTCGAATTTTTTTACAAGTTCTTCGTGGGTTGGGATGTCAGTTTTCACAGGCCGACGTCGATGGGACTTGTGATTTTCAGAGTTGAAAATATATAAATTTTATAAGTTAAACAATATTTGTGAAAGTTGGAATTTTTTTACAAGTTCCTCGTGGGTTGGGAGGACAGTTTTCAGAGGCCGACGTCGCTGACGTCGACGACGTCGATGGGACTTGTGATTTTTAGCATTTAAAATTAAAATTTTATCAATTACATAATATTTTTCAAAGTTCGAATTTTTTTACAAGTTCTTCGTGGGTTGGGAGGACAATTTTCACAGGCCGACGTCGATGGGACTTGTGATTTTCAGAATTGAAAATATATAAATTTTATAAGTTACAGAATATTTTTCAAAGTTCGAATTTTTTCGCAAGTTGTTCGTAGGTTGGGAGGACAGTTTTCACATGCCGACGTCGCTGACGTCGGCGACGTCGGTGGGAATTGTAATTTTCAGCATTTAATATATATAAATTTTATAAAATACAGAATATTTCGGAAAGTTGGAATTTTTTTAAAAGTTCCTCGTGGGTTCGGAGGACAGTTTTTAAAGCCCGACGTTGCTGATGTCGGCGACGTCGATGGGACTTGTAATTTTCAGCATTTGAAATTTATAAATTTTTTAAGTTACAGAATATTTCGGGAAGTTGGGACTTTTTTACAAGTTACTCGTTGGTTCGGATGGGAGTTTTCATAGGCCGACGTCGATGGGACTTGTATTTTTCAGCTCAAAATACTATGTACCGCCGGATTTTGGATGGAAGGTGGAATTCCGGCAAAAAACGGAGATTAGTATTGAAAAAAATCGAAAACGCTTGGTAAAGCTGGTTAACTACTTTGATAGGTCGTAGTGCATATATAGAAGAATTTCCACGAGTCCAACAACTTTTCAGAGTCAATTTTCCGCATTATTCTTAGATATCGTGATATTCTTGAGAACTTGTATTATTTTGCCCGGATTTTTTAATTTCAGAAAATTTTTCAGAGTACAAATTTTTTTACAAGTTCCACGTAGCTTGGGAGGACTGTTTTCAAAGGCCGACGTCGCTGACGTCGACGACGTCGATGGGACTTGCGATTTTCAGCGTGAAATACTCTTTACCGCCTGATTTTGGACGGAAAGTGGAATTCAGGCTGAGAACGGAGATTAGTATTGAAAAAAACCGAAAACGCTTGGTAACGCTGGTTAACTACTTTGTTACGTCGTAGTGGAGATATAAAAGGATTTCCACGAGTCCAACAACTTTCCCGAGTCAATTTTCCGCATAATTCTTAGATATCGTGATACTGTTGAGAACTTGTATTATTTTGCCAGGATTTATTAATTTCTGAAAAATTTTAAAAGTACAAATTTTTTTACAAATTCTTCGTGGGTTGGGAGAACAGTTTTCACAGGCCGACGTCGATGGGAAATGGGACTTTGCGTAAAAAATACACCGCACCTCCGGAATTACTATGGATAGTGAACATTCGGCGGAAAAAGGGGATACAGAGTTGTTTTCAAAGGCCGACGTCCCTGACGCCGACGACGATGGGACTTTGTGTAAAGAATACACCGCACAGCCGGAATTACAATGGAATGTGAACTTTCGGCGGAAAACGTAGATGAATTTTGACAGAAATTGAAAATCTTTAAAAACTCTCGACATTGACTCCAGGACGTTGTCTCAGGGCTGTTACAAAAAAATTCCTGAAGTCCAACAATTTTTTGGATAAAATTTTCCTCATAATTCGTATATTTCGGGATATTCTCAATAACTTGTATTATTTTGCCAAGATTTGTCGATTTCGTAAAATTCTTCAAAGTACAAATTTTTTTACAAGTTCTTCGTGGACAATGAGAGTTGTTTTCAAAGGCCCACGTCCCTGACGCCGACGACGTCGATGGGAAATGGGACTTTGCGTAAAAAATACACCGCACCGCCGGAATTACGATGGAAGGTAAACATTCGGCGGAAAACGGAGATGAATGTTGAAAGAAATTGAAAATCTTTTAAAACTCTCCATAGTGACCCTGGGACGTTGTCTCCGGGCTGTTAAAAAACATTCCACAAGTCAAACAATTTTTTCGATAACATTTTCCTCATAATTCGTATATTTCGATATATTCTCAATAACTTGTATTATTTTGTCAAGATTTTTCATTTTCGAAAAATTCTTCAAAGTACAAATTTTTTTACAATTTCCTCGTGGACTATGAGAGTTGTTTTCAAAGGCCGACGTCCCTGACGTCGACGACTTCGATGGGAAATGGTGCTTTTCGTAAAAAATACACCGCACCGCCGGAATTGCAATGGAAGGTGAACATTCGGCGGAAAAAGGGGATACAGAGTTGTTTTCAAAGGCCGACGTCCCTGACGCCGACGACGTCTATGGGAAATTGAACTTTGCGTAAAAAATACACCGCACCGCCGGAATTACGATGGAAGGTGAACATTCGGCAGAAAACGGAGATGAATGTTGACAGAAATTGAAAATCTTTAAAAACTCTCGACAGTGACCCCGGGACGTTGTCTCAGGGCTGTTAAAAAAAATTCCACAAGTCCAACAATTTTTTCTATAAAATTTTCCTCATAATTCGTATATTTCGGGTTATTCTCAATAACTTGTATTATTTTGCAAAGATTTGTCGATTTCTAAAAATTCTGCAAAGCACAAATTTTTTACAAGTTCCTCGTGGACTATGAGAGTTGTTTTCAAAGGCCGACGTCCCTGACGCCGACGACGTCAATGGGAAGTGGGACTTTGCGTAAATAATACACCGCACCGCCGGAATTACAATGGAAGGTGAACATTCGGCGGAAAACGGAGATGAATGTTGACAGAAATTGAAAATCGTTAAAAACTCTCGACATTGACTCCGGGACGTTATCTCAGGGCTGTTAAAAAAAATTCCACAAGTCAAACAATTTTTCCGATAACATTTTCCTCATAATTCGTATATTTCGGGATATTTTCAATAACTTGTATTATTTTGCAAACATTGGTCGATTTCTAAAAATTCTTCAAAGTCCAAATTTTTGTACAATTTCCTCGTGGACTATGAGAGTTGTTTTCAAAGGCCGACGTCACTGACGCCGACGACGTGGATGGGAAATGGGACTTTGCGTAAAAAATACACAACACCGCCAGAATTACGATGGAAGGTGAACATTCGGCGGGAAAAGGAGATAAATGTGGATAGAAATTGAAAATCGTTAAAAACTCTCTACAGTCACTCTGGGACGTTGTCTCAGGGCTGTTAAAAAAAATTCCACAAGTCCAACAATTTTTTCGATACAATTTTCCTCATAATTCGTATATTTCGGGATATTCTCAATAACTTGTAGTATTATTTTGCCAAGATTTGTCCATTTCGAAAAATTACAATGACATTACAATAGTATCACAACAATTATACAAATTAAAAATAAAATTACGCGTATTTGAAATATACAATGGTTCTTATTTATAGTGTAGAATCTACAATGTATAGAGACATTTGCAACGTATAGTATAACACTTAAAGTGCGGGGAAAAAAAATGAATTGATGAAACGAAAAAAAAAAATTTAATTTGAATTTCATTCGCCATTGGTGGTGACCGTACGCGACGGGCTTTGTTCAAGTCGTTATAGCTTATCGTTCAAATTGGCCGCCTCCGGCGTGTTGTCCGTTTTCTGAAAATTGAACGGGTCATACGATGTTTGTGGATAATATTTTTGAAATAATTAAAGCACGAGTTCTTAATGGGAATAGTTTTTATTTCCTGTTATTGTGTTTCGAAAATAGCAAAAATAGAATTGAAAAATTACAAGTTGTTATACAAATTTGTCTAATGCGGTTTTTTGTCTTAATTTTCATTTTTAGACGCTTCAAAGAGTTCATGTGCCTTATCTGCAAGGACTTTGTGTGATTCCAGATCTATTCGGTAGTGTGCCTGTTTACCCTTCAAGGTCGTGATGTATTTACCATAAATGATCGGTTCATACTTCCAAACATATTTGTATGGAATCTGTCTAAGTTGGGCTTTCGGATTCTCCCCGTAACAAAATACTTCATACAAAGTCTTGATCTTTGCGGTGCCTTGTGTAACTGTCCCCATTATAACACCCGGCCAATATGGTTCTTTTGTGTATTTCACAATAACAACTTCGTTTTTGACATACCCCTTTGAACCCCTTTTTTCCATGGCGGCCAGGGCAGGGTCGGTCAAGCTTGACTTTTTTCACAGCCTTGCCTATGGGAGCAGTTTTTCTTTTTCTGGGAACAAGTTTATGTTGGAAATTATTACATTTTTCTGTTTGAGGTGGAATTAGTAGAAATAGTTTGTGCGAAATACGAAATGTATACGGCTCTGATGTAACCTCGGTTGACACCGGAGAATTGAAGAGCAAAATACTATACATTACGACGATGGCGAAAGCTATTTTAGGATTTTTCTTGGTAAAAACAGGAAGGGAAGTGACTTCCGCTATTGTAACATACAATGTCAGCCCGGAGTGAAATAATATGTTTTGTATGTGATTTTCAGTAACCTTGCGCGCTTTTGGATAATTTCAATATAACTTTTTTAGAAACAAATTGCAATTTCCGAGCACAAGTTGAATTGTGGGTCCATTACCCTTTCTTCGGCAGATTGGTAACCAACGGGCTAATCCGGACAAGTACGGGCGACTCTTTTTCGTTGGAGGTTGTGGCGACTTCAGCTTCAGGTGGGGTTCTGTTTTTCTTCTCCTTCGTTGAAGTTGCCTTGGAAACTTTGTCCTTCACGGACTCGCTATTGGTTTCACGTTCTGTAAGCCGACTACCAATGCCTGCTGCTGCACTAGCTCTGCAAAGAAGATAGAAAATACGTAGTTTTATACAACATTTCATTAATTTTCATAACGAATTGTTTAAGAACGATATGTAAAATGTGTAGAATTTGAACGACTATATTAGTAAGTTATGTACAATATTACATTCATTTAACTTACGTTTTTCCGCTTTTCTTTTTTAAAGGTTTTTTCTCTTCTGTTCGCGTAGGCACCGACGATGTTCCAGCTTCTGGCGAACTTGAGGGCGGTAGCGATACGGTAGTTTTTTTCGGAGAAGATGCCTTTCTTATGTCTGATGACAGGACTTGACTGGTAGTAGCGACCTCCATGGTTACCGTAATTTTTTTACCAGGAGAAACAGAACGACGCTTCGACGATATGGTCGGCTGTGCGTAGTTCTTAACAGCAGTGGTAATCGGGTATTTTACCCGTTCCCGCGGTCTTCTGCAACAATAAATAATGGATTTATCGGACCATAATTGAGGAGCAAAATTACTCTTCTGTACCTCTTGAATATTGCTTCCGAAACAATGACGGGCTTAGTGAGACTGCCGGCGTTCGATGTGTTTGGAGTATTATTCATTTTGATAGTGGTGTCCTCGCTACCGATTGAGAAGTCGTCGGACCTGTTGCGGGAAGCAAACGTTTTAAAAAAATAAAAATTAAATGAATAACTCTCCAACACTCACCTGTCCGTCGAAGATGTTAATTCGGCAGTTTTTCGCGCAGTTGGTCGGTAAGGTGAACTAGAAGCTACTGGTCCGTCGTCATTAGTGTTTTCTGCAGTTTCTGTTCTCAAAAACGACTGTGAGAATTCTTCGAAGTTAGCGGTTGTATCTACTTCACGTTCTTCAATTTCATCTCCTGTGGAACACGTGAGCGGTGGCAGTCCACAGCGCGTATGGAATTCTAGCTTCTGATCGCCCTTCTTGAACTTTTTCGGAATGTTCTTAACCCTGAGTACCAGGTGTTTGTACCTACCGTTGCGTTGACTGTAAAATAAGATTTTTCTTATCGCTTACGCCTCTTATTAATGCCGTACGATCGAAATATACATGTGTATTATATACAAATGTAATATGGCATTTTTCAGAAAATCAGAATACTTACATATCAACCGTGTACTCATCGCGTTGGCCGGGTAGTAAGGTTCCCATGGGCACCTCTTGAAACATATGACGATATCTGGTATCTTCATCGATGTTTTCATAAAGAATTGGCATCATGTCCGTCCTGGTCGGGTAGAGAAGAAACGTACTGGGTAAAGGCATCGGAAGTTTCGCCTCTGGAGCACTGAAAAATTCGTATGGATTATCTTTCGGAATTGTATATGTGTTCATGAATATTCAACAAATACTATCGATAATTACACCAAGTTGATGAAATGCAGACGAATTGCCTCAGTCAAGTCGCTGCGTGCATATTCTACAAAATGTTGGCAACAATTTTGTAGCATGTACATCGATTCTCTGGAAGTTTTGCCCATTTTGGTCGACTCTGGTTCTTTTGACGAGTCGAAGTACTTGTGAAACTTCTCCACGTTCTTGAGACTTGCTACCTCTGGCATGTGTCCTGAAATCTCCTCCAGAACGTGCCTTATGAATTTTCGCGAGATTTGTTTGCCTTGTTGCAAATTTTTCAAATCATCGCGGAAATTATTGCTAATTATCAATCTCGATCTGTAAATGCGAAAAAGAGATTTTACGAGTTAGTCTAAATACACGCAACATTTACGATAGAAAGAGAAAATAACGTTAAAAATGTTAAAATATCAAAATAAAATACTCTACGATTCGCAGACAATTCGCGAGAGCTTATTAACAATTTTAGTAAAGTAAAATAAATTCAGAACATTACTTCCGTAGCTTAATTACAATTTATAGAATTTCCCTAATTAGTGTAGCGCATAATTATGGTATATTTTTATTTTCACAAGAATTGTACTGTTTTCCGAATTCTTCAAGGTTTTGTACATTTTTAAAATTTTTGAAATCATAAATATTTTTCCAGATGCCTCGTTGCTCGGGAAAGCCTGTTTGTAATTGATTAGTAAATTTATTTATTTGTTTGGCTTATTTCAACCGGTTGAATGACGCTGGACCGCCGGATTTCCCGTGGAAAGTGTAAATAAGGTGGGATTGTAGTTTATTGTTATAAAAAAAAAAAACCAAGAACGTTCCGAACCCGAGCTAGTTAATGGGAGGGGTTAATTGGAGGTTTTGCATAAGTTGTTGAATTTACGAACAATTTTCAGAGTAGATTTGGAGGAAAATTACTGGGGTTTTACAATTTCTTAGTGAACTTGTATTTTTTCGAGAATTTTCGTGAATGTTGGAAAATATTTTAAAGTCGTAATTTTTTTCAGAGTCGCTCGTTGCTCGGGAAGGCAGTTTTCAGAGGCAGACGTGCCCGACGCCGACGACGTCGATGGGAAATGGGACTTTGTGAGGAAATTACGCGGAACCGCCGGATTACCCGTAAAAAGCGTAAATAAGGTGGGATTGCAGTTTATTCTTAAAAAAAAAACCAAGAACGTTCAGAACCCGAGCTAGTTAATGGGAGGGGTTAATTGGAGGTTTTGCATAAGTTGTTGAATTTACGAATAATTTTCAGAGTACATTTGGCGGAAAATTACTAGATTTTAAGATTTCTTGGTGAACTTGTATTTTTTCGAGAATTTTCGTGAATGTTGGAAAATATTTTCAAGTCGTAATTTTTTCAGAGTCGCTCGTTGCACGGGAAGGCAGTTTTCAGAGGCCGACGTGCCCGACGCCGACGACGTGGATGGGAAATGGGACTTTGTGAGGAAATTACGCGGGACCGCCGGATTTTCCTATTTGTTCTAAAATTTTTCTTAAACTTAAACAAATAAATTTTTGCACCTTTCGCTGTCGTTTATAATACTATTGATTTTAACAAAAATTTTTAATATGATATTAAAATTTATACTCACTCAGATGAAAATCCAGCAAATATGAAAAATAAAAATGACCACACCGGGGAAATGATCTACGGTCCCAATCTGTTGACAATGGTGGCTCCGAAAAATTTTACGATTTTTCTAACTTTCTTAGTAGTCAATGATTTTATACCGCAGTCTTGGACGTTCGGTATATTGGCCGGTTTTATAATTTGATCTTTAATCGTCCACAGATCTTGTTTGGCGATCATGAAACATCTTGGCACCAGCAGATTTTCATCGAAAGTAAATTTCAACCCCGCAATAATGCGGGCTGAGGTTAGGGGAAACCCGGCGAACGTTCTACGCGTGTACAGGGAACTTATTTTATTCGCAACGTTTTCCGTTGAGTCCGACATTTTTTTATTATGGGTTAAAAAAAAATTGATAATTATATATTTTTTTTAACGTTTTACAAGAAATTTCACAAAACTATACAAATGGTTTGCGTTTACCAAAATTCGTTGACAATTTTCATTTGTTCTTTGCGTTGGCAACGCTGACGGGGTTTTGGAATTGGCGGGAAATGGAGAGGTTAAAATTCAAATTGAACATTTTTATTACAACACTACGTTCGGAAGTGCCTGTAGAAGTAATAAAATTTTTTTTTTTTATTTATTTTATTCCACAACAAAGACTTACTATTAAAGACATTTGTCGTTAATGAAGATTTCGAATTATTTTTTATATTTACCTTCGAAAAAAAACAATGGGCATACCACATATATATAGTTGAAATGCCTTGTAAATTACTTTTCACTTGGTTTACTATTTTTTTAAAAATTAAACAATCTATATTTGACAAAAATATATTCCACATTTTTCCCTTCGTTATTGTTTAATTTAACGGAATTCCGGAGGAGCGTTAATTGCGATAATACAATTTTTGCACTTTTTTATTATTTGTATAAATAAATTCGCTATCAACTCATATATCAATACATGAATACCTTTTATAATATAAAATAATTCCTACTATACATTGTAAAAATTTCGACTTATATAGTGTGTCCCAAATTTATAGGGGCACCCAGTTTTTTAGTCAAATTTTTAATGTTTTTCAACCAAACAAATCTTAATTTGCACAAGCTATTCCTACTT